>JAUPFT010000017.1:8866532-9024032 GCA_036936625.1 Parnassius smintheus behrii
AAGTACGAAAATGTTTTGTTATATCCACGTTACTTTCCACCTAAGTTCTTAAGAATTATTGATTAATGAAGTAAAATTTATTTAAAATTTAGCCCTATACAAATAAAATGAAAAAGGAGCATATAATCCACCCGATGGTAAGTGGATACTGTCACTCATAGTCAAATATCTATCGTTGATGACGAATAAAATGTTTTCGTCTTTAAGACGAAACTTTTATTATATCCACATTGCATCCTTAATATCTAAGGGGAAAGTAACGTGGAACTTACGTTCCTTTACCAGTTGAAAGAATTTCTAATTCTCATCACTCACCATAGAAAAAATTATGCTTCTTATAATGTTAATATTCTAGGAGAGCTTGATCATTCCCTAGTCAACTTATTCATGCTACAGCTATACAGCTGCAGAGTCGCTCTGCCAAAAGTATTTTTTTCATCTGTGCAATGTCTGCTCGGACCAACAAAGAAAGATAAGGAACTCTACGTACATTTCTATTGACGAAACCAAACCAAAACCATGCTCAATTTATTATAAGAATGCGCACTCACGGACACATACGGATCGAACATTTACAAGTTGCAAGTTGTAAATTACAAGTAACGACATTGTTTAAGTGAATATATACATTCTTTCTCTGCAAATTTGTATTTAACAAAACATCCCTGTATTGAAGATGGACCAAGTTATGCTGACCAACATGTATGCGTAAATATATGGATATGAAGGATCGTGAGAAAGGGAAATCCGTAGTCACTGTGCTTACCCTATTAGTAACAGACGTGAGAGGTAGTGATGATGATATAGGAAGCTTTAAAAATTTCAGCTTCCAAGTGTGTAATTTGGTTAAAATTAAAATGAAATTAATATGTTAAACGTTTCATTATAAATTTATTAGAAATTTTAAATGAAATGTGAAATCCAAAATTTTAAATAAAATAAATGAAATAAAATAAAATAAAAATTTTAAATAAAATGATGTGTGAATGTATGCGTACAGCAGTAGTAGCAACTTAGTAGCTTTTACGGCTGTTAAGTACAAAAGAAGAAAGATGTGTGTGTGTGTGTGTGTGTGTGTGTGTGTGTGTGTGTGTGTGTGTGTGTGTGTGTGTGTGTGAGCGCAGAGTTCCGTCTATTATACGTTGTTTGTCTGGGTGATGTGTTAACTTTTTACCAAAAGATCAATTGCACCTGTTCGCAGTGCACCTTATAATCTAACGGACAGTTCATCAGAGCTCATCATACTGTCATCAAACAGCATGACAGTGAAAAAAGTGAAAAATGGCGAACTGAGAAAAAAGACAACATGTAGATACATAAAGTAAGTAAGAAAATTATGTTTATTATTTCTTTTAATAATTTTATTACTTTATATTTATTAAGTTTATTAGGCAGTGGCACAAAATAAATAATAGTAATGTCCTCCAGATGGAATTTCGGTCACGGCAGCCAGCCTCAACGGAGACTAGCCACCAGCGCAGTACAGAATTATAGTACCCAAGAGTAAACGCAGGCACAGGTGCACTCTTTATTCCCTCAATACCATATAACATATACGTAGGACCAATGAGTTTACGTGCTTTACGTGAGACACCGCCAATTTCCTTCCTGACTCCGGGCAGTTACTGAGAAATTCTTATTGGAAAAACTCAATAACTGATATTTATCGATAATTGATAGAATCAGGCGTTACTTTGCGGAAATCCATTATAATAAAGATATTAATAGTTATTTTACAACCATCCGCTTAATGAAATAAAATGATGTGTCCTCCCTAGTTTGAAGAGCACCTCCCGCCCTCCTCCTTATCCCGTCATCACCAATCCCAGCAACACTACTCCCAACGCAACTACTCCCAACACCACTATTCTAGGAAGGACACACCATCGACAATAATACGACATGTGTTTTGCCTCTACACGAGGCATCTTCAGGTGATGTTGACTCTACGGCAGCTCGCGAAGCCCACTCATAGTGGCCACCTCGGGCCGACCCTTCACACCTCAGGTCAGCCATGTGGGATCCTCTTTGTTCACCGCGGTTGACCAAGCCACGGCTTCTAAGACCTCGCCACGACAAGGCAGGAACCTGTTCGGGGGGGATTACACTGAGACCAATGCCCAGGAGTGGGATGAGTATATAGGCAGTAAATTTACTTTTTTACAATGTTATATGTGTGAGGAACTTGGTTAGTCGACGTACTATGTAATTTACAGCGAAGATTCGGGCTGACATAACAGCTCTAATCACTCAGGTGTATTATTATTATTAATAAAATAATGAATAGTAATATATTAACATTAAAATAAAAAAATTTAATAAAGTATTCTACTAACACCCTGTAATTAGTACAATTTTATTGTAACTTTATTATAATTAGGAGAAAATTTATTTTTCCATGTATTTCTCACCTGCTGCTAATTATTAAACAAAAACCAGTGTGGATTTTTCACATTAACAGCAGTGCCGGATGTGAAAGCACAAAAATGAAATAGAAATAACCTCGCTTACTAGGGACGTGCTGGCGCAAAGGCCGAATAAAAATGTTTTGAGCTTAATTCTAAATGAAAAGAAAAAATGCGAAATAGTGAATTTACTGTTCGCATATCAATTAATATCTCCATCACTTAAAATTTTATAACTGCAATTATTAACAAACAGAAACTCACTGTATGTATATATGTTTTTTAAACATAATATATCAAAATTCCATTATAAAAAGTCACAAATGTGTGGAAATAAATCCAGTAATAAAAAAAAAACCTGTCAGTCGTAGGACCACACAACAAAAGTGAAAAATGCTTAGCTTCACAAATGTGTAAAAGAAGTATTTGTTTATGAAGTATTTTTATTAGAAATTATTTTTGTCCATCAGTTTTACAACAAACAAATTAAAAAAAAACATATCGATTTAATAAAATTTAACACACTATATATAGTTACCTATCTGTAGCGCATTCCACTAAACATTAGATAAAATTATCCCCAATTAACATGTTTTACAGTTGTACTTTGCAATAATAGTTAAACCAAATTTATCTTGTCCCTGAGGCTACCCGCCGTTGTTTGTTGATTTTATTCATTTATTTTATTTAATATTTATTTTTAACACCTTAATAAATACGGTAACAAAGGAGGAACCTAATATTTGTCCTAAAATTTTATCATATTATATACGTAATAAAGTTCTATAAATAGAGCCTTATTTAGTATATAATATGATAAAATGAATAGCCTTTCGAAAGGCACATAATTGATGTACTAGAAAATATTATTTTTAGGCCAGACAAGTGCATCCCTATAAAATTAACATCCAAAGCAGAACGAGTAGTGCTTACCTACTTGTCACGCTCCATCGCTATCGGCTGCTGTATCGCGTCTCTAGAGACAAAAATACGGCCGCAAGGATAACTTCCTGGCCATAAATTCATTAGATCACGGTGAAATTTTTAAGCACATTTTGGAATAAGCTTCAAAAGAAATAGAGGGTACAGCGGTAATAAATTCTAAACGGATATTGATCTTATTCCTAGTTCCGATGCATTGGAGATTGTTATTAGGTACATAGGAGGATTATCAAGGTTAATTTAATAAAAAGCAAAAATAATAATAAATACATTTTTAAAACAACTACTACTAGGCACTAGGAACACAGAAGTGCAAGCAATGTTGTGTTTTAGAATAATTACAGATTGTGAGGCATTCCATCTTAGCACTCAGAGGTGAGAGGTGAGGAGCTTCCTCATTGTTTGAATTTTATTGCAGGTGTCCATCAGATAGGCTGTAAGTATAATTGTCATTTCAATTATATTTAAAAAAAACTATGATATCATTAGGTGTGTCAGGATCGTGCCAAATAGAAGTCCGTAGTCCCTGCCTACACCTCAGGGTAACAGGTATGAGAGTTTATGACATGTTACCTACGTAATAACAAAGACACCAAAAGAAAAAGAATAATTTAATAATATAGCATTTTTTCATTCGGACATCTTGAATGTATAGCCAATTTGGTCGAAAATCTTGAGCCTAGGGCGTCCCTTGTTGACTCAGCCATTTACTTCTGCAGCATGAATTCATCTTTCATTCATTCTACGTATCTAAACCACCGAAGCATTACTTTCTTCTTTCTGGTCACCACATCGTATTACAATCCACATATTTCTCTAATCACACAGTTTTCTACTTTTCAATCAGTCAGACCTTACATACTTCTCAATAACCGTCTTAACTTACTACAGCATTTACTTTACTCGTATATTTTTTCTGCCATACCTAACTTTCTCTGCTACTCTTAATTACCACTATACTATAGTTAATTATTGATATTATTTTTTGTAAATAATATTAAAAGAAAAAAACCTAATTTTCAAAACTCTGTCGTATGATTTCAACTCTATTCCACCTACCAACACGATGAATGAACGACTAAAAAACCCTCCAACTATATCATAATTTATTTATCCTGATGACCTTCCGAGTCCGGCACTGTTTCTCCACAGCTAATATATATCACATTTTTAAAAATTACACCAACGCGCACAAATGTATTGTATTTTTATCCTCATTTACAATATGGCGGTAACATTTTTTATCTGTTGTCTGCTTAATGTTCTTTTTTTGAGGCTGTAATTAAAAATATTATAGGTATTTATTGCAGTAGGAGCCCATTTGGTATGTTTATTTGGACTCCTAATCGTTCCATGTTTACATTAATTAGCGATATTTTAGGACTGTTTCGTAACTTAATTGCTGATATAAATTTTGAACGATGCCGCGTAGGAATTGAGCATTATTTTTTAACGCCGGCACTGAAAGATATTACTACTTGAGATTTATATCCTGTGGCAATTTTTAATATTTTTGTATAATCCATAATTTTGTTGTTTTTACAATCATTAAAAATTTATGAATATTACGATATTGACTTAATAAAAGTGTTTCATACAAAATGTAACACTGATGCTTTGTCTCTCCAAGCGATGGTCCTAATACGTCTAGATCTGGAAAATATTCAATTTCGGCGCAAAGAATGTGCTGCGCCGAAATCGTCATTTCGGTTTAGAAATATTGTAAAAAACGCAAAACATGTACATTTCAACATTAAAAATTAATATTTTATTTGTCAAATGTCATATTTTTGATATACTATGGGTTTAACATAAGCTTTCTCCACTGACCTCTATATATACAAGTACGCGCTTTCTCTAAATGAAAACCCCAGGCATCCTACTTTTTTTTTTTAAGACAAAAACAATATCAGGTATAAAATTAAAGTTACAGCCTATATACGTTTCACTGCTGGGCACATGTCATCTCTTCTTTCTATTGCAAGGAAATGTCCGCCGCATAGCCTTAATGACACGCCTCTCTAATACACATGTCTTCGAAATATTTTAGTCATCTCCCAGACATACGGATTTCCTCATTATGTCTTCTTTCACCGCGAAGAAAATTTTAAATCAGCACTTAAAATTCTATGAAATTTAAAACGAGCGCGTAGCCCCTGACTTATCACGGTTCAATGTAAAAAAATGCTTAAAATAAAAGAAATTGCTTAAAAAAATTATATTGTTTGAAGAATCACAACCTATGGGGAAGAAAGGTTCTCGCGTGGCAGGCTCGTACCGGTAAGCCAAGTGGGCGGCTTCCACTAGATGAAATGACAACTTGGTAAGAGATGCAGGTTCGATGATTGATTGTGGCTCAGGACTGTGATTTTTGCATTCCTTGGAAGAATCCTGTGTGCAGCAGTGGATTTGAGAAGGGCTGTAATGTTGGTGATGAAAACGATAAATCGATGACAAGATGCAAACAAATTTTGAGCACAGTAAACCCAAACAGAACAACGATAAGACTATTAAGAGCTAGGAACAATTTGATACACTAACATTTGGCTCAAAGAATCTTTAATAAATAATGGTAAAATCTTTCACTTATACCGTTACTATCAAACTATCTAGGTTTTTTAAATACCCATAGCTGAACATAGGCCTACCCCGTAGATAGCCTTGCTGGCAAGCGCAGTTTTTCTTTTTTAATTTGTTATATGTGTGGTACAAGCGAAATTCACGAAACTTGAATCACGCCATCAAAGTTCCTAAGTACTGCTCTATATAACGAACAGCTGTGTACTCACACACGGATCATTGGCTGCTCCGTAAGCTGATCACTACCCGGCAGGAGACCTCCTTTTTTCTCTCCACGACTATATGTAGAAGACTATGCTGCCCCTCTCTTTCTTTGTTTCTCTATGTCACCTCTTACGACACTTACGCGGCGATATGGAGTGGTAAATATTCTTACACTAATATATCAATCTCGTTTATTCACAATTAACACAAAATTTGTTTGAAATAAAATTCTGAATACAATTTGAAAATAACGTCTTACAAGTTTAAGGAAACCTATAAGAATATATAATAAAGGAAATAAAATATGACGTGGCTTGGACAGTAATAAATATTAGTGGTTACATTTAAGGAATTAACGGAACTGATAAAAATCTGTTCAGTATGTTGTTTTCAGTTCTTAATATGTACAGATATTTCTAAGCGTTATTGTGCCTTGACATAAAAAAATAATCGAGTCAATTCTTAGAATTACGAGCGGTATGTTTTTTTAATAAAATTGTCGTTTGATTTTGTGAAATTGTTGAATAAGTTAAAGACGAGATCTTCTGAAGTGCTCAAAACTCCCACTTGCATAAATCGCCTTAAAAGTAATAATTTTTAAGCTATAACAATAACCTAAACTACGTAGCACGCCTACATAGCTTTGCTACGAAAAGCCTACGACAACGTTCTTCCTTATGAGTAGGACATCAACTGAACGATTATAATAATAGTACGTATTTTCATCTTCCGTTTTTGCTTTCATATATGGTAGGATATCTTCATGAATTTTTGAAATTGTCGAGTAAGCTTAGTAATATTAGAAATTTTATATGGCTGTAATAAAATGCATTCATTATTCCCTTAATCAAAGGCATACTATTATATTAATAATTCCAAGTGTAAATATAGGGTCTAGGTTAGCTAAAAATAAACTAATCCAAGCCAAACAATTTCTAGTTGGTTTTGAATATTAAACAAATGTTATAAGATATTTGTTGAAATTAACCGTGAAGTGGCGGTGCAAGAATATTCATTACCCCATATCATCCCTTGCGTGTTTGACGTGAAATTTACTATAGTTACTTATTTCGCAATGTAGACGCTTACTAAGAAAGAACCTTATGGTCACATCAAAAAAAATTCATGATATTTTATATCGGTATTTTATAAGGAAGTGAGTATCAGCTGGTTGTTAATAAGCAAGTTTATTCTAAGCATGCAGTATTGGTGCAAGAATATTCACTACCCATATCGTCGAGGGAAACAAACCAGGTAATGGACAGCTCAGTCTTTCTTATAACAGCTTAAAACTAAAAAAAACTTTATTTGCCAAGCAAGGGAAACTAAGAGGGAGGCCTGTGTTAAGCAATGGACTTTTGATGGGTTGTAATAGTAGAAGTCATACAAGAAGATATTTTGAAATGGAACCCGATGCCTGTAGCGCAGCAACCAAACGCTTAGCTATTTGTCATCATCATTATCACCATTACAGACCTTCACAAGTCCAGTGCTGAACATAGACCTCCACCAAGGAATGCCACATAGCACGTTCTTGAGCCACCTGCATTTATTGACTCGTATCTCTTACCAGGTGGTTAGTCCATTTAGTGAGGGCCACTCTATACTTGGCTTACAGGTACGAGGCTGCCACTCAAGAACCTTTCTTCACCATATGTTATCGGTTCTTCGAGATATATGGCAGGTCTCTTTCCATTTCAGTTTACTGAGCCATGGTCGATTTTTTTTATAAATTTTTAAACGTTTTTTTACATCGAACCGTGATAGCTCAAGGGCTACGCGCTCGTTTTAAATTTCATAGAATTTTTAATGCTGATTTACCATTTTCTCGACGATAAAAGAAAACATCGTAAGGAAACCTGGATGTCTGGGAAGTGACTTAAAAATATTTCAAAGATATGTGTCGGCAGCTATATGTCATTAGCTGTTAAATTTTAGAATATTTTTAATGAAAAACACTTTTCACTCGTATTATTTCATTCTTTCTCTATAAATAACAGAAATATACTCAGGTATGTAATCGATTTAAACGACTACGATAGATACTATTCGGTAAACTCCTTTTTTACCAAGGAGTTCATATGGGAAAGAAGCACCCTAGACATGTGTCAATCATGGATGATTCGTTCGTTTGATCTGGTACACTTAAAAGTACTATTGGTTCATTCATCTGTTTTTGAATATTCCGATACAACAAATTACAAACAATTGACGGAACCTTTTTAACTCGTGATTGGTGTGAATTGTAAATGAGTCTAAAACCGACCGAATCCCGAATGATCTTAATGAATTGTTTTTAGTGTAGGGTACTGGAGCCCTATATTGGAGTTTTTAGTGTAGGTACGCGTGATTAAGTGTACTAGAACGATTTGGTCACGAGAAATGAATGATTGCCACATGTCTAGTAGCACCCTCTTACCTATTTCTGTTGCCAAATAGCAATGCTTTCACTGCAGAATTCCATTTTGAAAAGTATAGAGATCCAGTATAATTAAAGGCTGTGAGGCATTTCATCTTAATCCCCAGATGTGACGACGCATTTGTAGTCTTCCTTGTTTGTTTGTCTGCAAGTGTTCATAGACTGCAGTCACTTACCTTCAGGTGGACTAGGAATTTGTTTGTAACTTTTTTATAGAATAAGAATACACACAGTCCACCTGATGGTAAGTGGATGTTGTGGCCCGTAGACATCCACGTCCAACCTCAATTAAAAATCAAAATGCAAATCCGTTGTAACCCCTGAGGACTAAGATTTAATGCCTCGATTCCAGTTAAAAGGGTCCTCCGTTCTCTACACTCACCATACGAAATACAGCAGCATTACGCTGCTATTTTACGCTGTTATTCTGTGTGAGCGTAGTCGTGCACTGGTCGAGCTGACCCATTCTTGCTACAATTATAATATAGCTGCAGCCTGGCTCTACCACGTAAACTTCAGATTTATAACAAAAAAAACCAGACACATATACACTCAACTCATATCTATTAAAATAGATAACTCAGAACTTTAAACTATGCGAATGTCTTTGTAACTTTAAGATTTGAGACTGAAAAGGAAACATAGTTGTTAATATTATACACACAGTGCAATACGTAAGTAAACAGTACGTGGTTCAAAACTGAAGGCACCCGTGAGAGCTGAGAGCCTCGTTTGATTGCACCCACAGGCTATTAGAGGCTAGCTCGTACGATGGATTACAGCGGTTTATTAATCTTGATCATTGTGATTCGTTCAATTAGCAACCGTTGTGCTTTTATTTACAAATAGAGTTCTTAATTGTGTTGGAGCGAACGAGACGAATATTATTGCCGACTCTGTTTATTCTAATTGAATTTCAAAAACTATGCGTAATATTTTATTAGTTTTGAACATGAACGTTAGCACTATAAAAATATAATTAAAATATATACATATAAATAAAAGTTAGGTATCTATCTGTTTAATACACTCGTAGTTTGCTTTATCATATATACAAAAAATATCAAAATAACTGCCCGATATAGAGCTGAATGGGTGAAATGGATAGAGAGTAATACCAGGAGTGATCCGAAGAACTTGGTATTTTTTTAAACAAAAAATTTATAAAATAGACGATCTTTAACTATCTTAAAATGATATGTGAAATAAAAATGGAAGGGGAGTTGATCGAGCAAGTAGATGAGTTTGTATATTTGGGATGCGTATTTAGCAAGGATGGGAGATATGACAAGGATATAAAACGACGAGTGAACGCAGGAAATAGAGTAAATGGGGCCCTACGCTCTATTGTGAAAATTCAGAATGTGTCAAAAATGGCACGTATTCACAAGGCTGTGTGAGTCCCTACTTTAACGTATGGTAGTGAAAGTTGGGTATGGCAGAAGAAGCACGAGAGTAAAATAAACGCAGTAGAAATGCGGTCATTTAGGAGTATGTTAGGGCTGAATCTGAATGACAGTGTGAGAAATTGTGTGATAAGAGAAGCAAGATGATGTTGACAAAGCAAATTTATGTTGCAGAAGTGAACGGCAGAGTCGGAAAGGGACGTCCTAGGTGAAAGTTTATCGACCAAATTGGTGATATATAGAAAACGGGGCAAATTAGGAGTACCCTTAACCGACAAGCATGTTTACGTAGGTATATGGATGTGGAGGAGGCGAGAAAGGTGTGTCAGGATCGTGCGTAATGGAAGCCTGTAGTCTCTGCCTACCCCTCTGGGTGACAGGTGTGAGTGTTTATGTTTATGTAACTATCTTAAATCTAAATGAAGCCATATTAATAGATCCTACCTCGGTGGATTCAGGGTGGGTGCTAGTACACTATTAAAATGATATAAAATTTAACATATTGGAAACAATATTACTGTATCTGGATTTATCATACAACTTGAAATATTTATATGTATAAATTCTTGGAATTCTTAGCTGATTATTCTCAGGACAGAGTTTTTTGCAGACGATCGGTGAAGAAAAATTGACTTTCTATAAGTATTACTTATAATATATTTTCAAAATATATAAAATATTTAAAATTCCTGATTTTTCAAAATTAGTGTCATTAAACCTCTATACTAACTCTATACTACGTTTCCCTGCTCTATATAAGTTCCAAGACAAAGCACGTATATAAGCTGTAATTTTACTGTTTTACTGTTTATTAAATAAAAGTATGTTACGACGTGGTAATTCAGTAAATAAACGCTCGCCATTATTGTTACCCCACTGTCACAAACGCGTTACAATAGAACAATATACAAAAATGCTCTAATTTGAAGATCGTACGACGTTATCATGGAATACACGTTTAAACTACGTACAGAATGGTCATTTATTCCCTCCCGTCAATCTTTCTTACCACACCTCAACCAGATTTCATAGCCACTACATTTGCTTTGAGTTGGGGACTGTACGTGTGTGTTTTATTTTAATTCATTCATATATACAACGGCATGGTTCACGTAAGTACACAAACATATACAGTGCAGTGGGTGTGGTGAATTACGAAGCATTTGACGAAATTTTATCGTGTTCGTCGTCGTGTGGTCGTCGTGGCTAGTGTGAGATCATTAAAATCAAGTATCAAGATTCTGAATCCGACTACAGCGTGCCATGCAGATTCGTGACCCAAATGTTGTGATAGCTCCCAATAACAGCCGGCGGCGGTCAATTATTACCGTTATTAATTAATGGATCCCACCTGCTGGCCGAGGAGCCGAAATTCACTCCGGTTTCTCATCAAACTGCGCTGATTAATTTTAGAACAACTCCGTATCTAAGATTTGGAAATGTTAGTTTATACATTAATTGTAATTAAAGATCTTTAGTATTTTTATTTTACATTTATTTTAATAACATTTAAATATACCTACCACAATTAAAAAACTTAAACTAATTTCTACCAGACTGAACTGTCACGTTTCTACATCTTTTAAAAATAATGAGAAAGAAAATAACTTTTCAATAAAAATTCAAAGTTGACTTCACGCAAATACAAAGTATATAAAATAATTGCACATACTGAATTCGGTACTGAGAAATATTGTATAGACGAATTATATAATAGCCTCGACTTCAGTACGCGAAATTATTTTCTCAATCTCGTGTTTATTTTCTCAACTCAAAGTCATCTAAATAGTTCCATAAAAATGTAATCACCCATTTTGATACTCCATGGGTTGGAACGTTTCCACCAAATTTATATGGCACCATGCCTGAAGTATACCTATATATACTCTATCTCATTCTCTCGAAGGGTTAGTCCTATAGATGTACTAGTATATGTTTGTCTCTTTTTATTGTCGCTTTTTCGTTTCACAGTGTCCAATCACAATGATTCTAAAGTATTGTTAATATCCCTTTTTTTCGAAGCCAGCTAAAAATCTTATAATTTAAACACAGGCGGTTGTTAATAATTGCTCAAGTAACCACAGACTGACCGAAAACCAAGTCAAACAGAACTGATATCGAAATGTAATTGTAAACTGTGCAGCCGACCGTACACGTTAATATGACCAGTTTAATAAAAATTAAGACGGGAATTGATAAAAGGTTTTTTCATATAGTTGTACTTTGCTATTTTTATTATTAAATGATTTCTTAAATTTACGCGAACATTACACATTGAATAAAATTATTTATACCGATTTTATCGCGGTTAATTAACCTATTTTTAACTTATTTTTTTATTCCCGACGTTTCGAGTGCTTGGTGCTATAATACGAGTATAGTAAGTAAGTGCATTATATAATAGTAAGTATAATAAGTAAGTTTATAGATTAGTCTATAAAGCACTGATACGGCAAGAATTAAAAACTAAGTAAAAATAAGTTAATTAAACGCGATAAAATCCGTATAATTAATTTTATTCAATTTTATTTATTATCAAACATTTCTTTAGGAATGACGACTCATCTGCATTTTGATTCTTAATCGAGATAAATTAGGATGTCTATGGGCCACAGCATTCACTGTCACGAGATGTCTACGGGCCACAACTAATGCCGCTGTATTTTGTATGGTGAGTTTAGAGAACCGTAGACCCTAATTACTGGAAATAAGGCATTTCATCTCAATCAACACATATCGTGAGAATAACGGTGACAATGCATCTGCATTTCGATATATGTAGTCCACAGTTTGTCATCCTTATTCTATATAAAAAAATATGAAACAATCTCGGGCCCAGGCACAGAAGCACCAGTCTCTCGGTGTTCAGGTCACCAACCATCAGGTGGGATAATAGTCAAGTCTTAGATATATATAAAATAATTTAACACGTAATAAGAAATACAATATTACTGAAAAACACTATTCATGGTCACCATATTGGAGGAGGAAGGGCCGGCGTGATATCAAGTGAACCGTGGTAAAGTATTAAAAATTTTATCTTAGAAAAATGACTCTCCTGTGTAATCGAGCCAACGCTAATTTCATTACCGCTGAAGGGTTAGGATGGGGGCGGCGAATACAGAATTTTAAATTCAAAAAAGGTATTGATATAATATTAAAAGAAAAGAGAATTTTAAAATACATGATTTTTTTACATTTTATCAATATTATTTTTTATGCTAGTTAAACCACTGTATATACTTCTCCCATTTACTTTCCGGTTGGGTGCTAGAAAATGCCATATGGCGATAAGTTCTCAGGTTGTACCTTTAGAAAAAAGTGTTAAATAAATAAATAAATAAATTTTACAATACTAGTACGACGGCTCCGTGGTGCAGTAGCCTTAGCAATGAGTTATATTTACGTGCGTGTTACAGGCAAGCTGTTTGTTATAATGGCTGTATCGTGATTGGATTGGCTCAACCAGAGACCCTCCTCGCTGAGCACCAGGGTAATGTAGCCGTGTAAGTCTGCTGTGCTGCCTCTGGTTATCTATACTCACCGTATGAAACTCAAGCGCTATTTCACACTGGTATTCTGTGAAAGCGTGGTTTTACCACGGTCAAGCCTACCTATTCGAGGAACAACTATAATATAGTTGCAGTATGGCCCTACCCCGTAAAATACGTGTTTATACGTGTTATGCTGTGCTGTACTTGTGTGTGATATGCAGAAAGAGAGTAAAATAATCCTTCACATAGTCCTTTGGGTATCAGAAGGATATGAAGTAGAAGATAAGCGAAAACATTTACCTGATAACACCACAAAATAATAAACAACTACGGTATCGACTCCGCTTGCCAAACAAGGAAATTATGCTGAAAAATCAGCGGTGATCATAGGCTGTAATGATGATGATCATGGTAAGTGTTCCAAGGAGTAAGTACAGGTAATTTGACAGTATATTTTAGTCCTGAGGAGTTTCGACGCTCGATTGATATTCGAGAATTGATGCAGTCGTAAAAATATCTATAAAAAAGAACAGAAAGCCGATGTAAGGCACCGAAGGTCTGGGAAGTCTGAAGTATATCAACACATTCAAGATCGTACTAACTATTACATCACTTGATAGATTACTAATCTTTGCAAAAGGATACACTTATCTATGTCAAGGATGATTAGCTAGGATATTAAAATTAAAAACATTTTTCAATAGAAAAGATGGCTGGATGCTACCATCTGCTTGGAATCCCATAATTAATAAAATTAAATGAAAGCCCAAGAATATAGTGGTATTCTTCAAGACTTCAAGATACTGTAAGCTCGCTGTTGTTGTAAGGTTCCCTTCAAGAAATCGCTTTTAACGATAAGACCACCCATTGTACTACTTACTAACTTTTGAGATTTTATATTTTATTTTTCTCTCTTATTTAGTGTTTTGATGTGTGCAATAAACAATTATCTATCTATCTATCTCGTTCCGCGTAGACCGGACTAAGAATTAATATTTAAAAGGTTGAAGGTAGTCTTAGTTACAGAAGATATCAAACGCATCAAGAGTGCTATTAAGTGTCCGAAATGTATGTAATTAAAAAAATTAAATGAAGCGCGTTGCTATCCACAAAATTTGTTTTATTCAAAACATAAACTTTTTGAATACAGTGCCGTTGGTGAACCTGCGATCCACTAGTCAAGTATGCTGATAAAATGTGTTTCTAAAATAGAATTCAAGTTAATACTGAATTCAAAAAACTACGAGACTGGTTTTTGGATCCACTGTTAAAGTTAATCCAATTTTAAAAATTAATCAACTACCACTATTGCAATAGCCTGTCTATCTCAGTATCATTAATACTCAAAAGAACTTTTATTTCATTTACGTTAAGCTATAAAGAATATTGCACAAGCAACTATCAACTTTATTTTTAAAGAATTAAAGTCAAAATTTTATTGCCTCCATTCATCAAAGCGACGCTCATTTTTTTGCATAGTGCGATCGTATTAATTTATATTCTAATGTAATTTATGTGGGTGCTCTTCCTGACTTCAGTATATATTCACTCTGGTATATAATATACGTTAATATTTTAGTCTGTGGCTTCATGATATGGTGACATCGGTTGGACAAAGAACAGCGTTGACACGCTAAAAACAATTATGATATTTTTTTATAGAATATGCGTGACAAGCCAGTACACAGTCCAGCTGATGGATGCTGCGGTCCATGCACATGTATCCTCGGTCAAGAATAAATATGCCTATGCATTGTAACCCCTGAGGACTAAGATGGAATGCCTCTTTACTATTAAATAGGGCTTCCGGTTCTCTAAACTCACCATACGAAATACAGCATTATTCTATTACTTCACTTATTTTGGTCTTCTGTGAGATCGTGGTCTTACCTTGGTGAAGCCGCTCCCCGCCCATTTCCAACCTGTGATTATATGGGTTTTTTAAGGTTACACGATATCTTTTTCTCCTTTCTTATGTACGCATATAATGGAGTCATAGTTATTTCAAGACTGGGTGCTGTAAAGCATCCGAAACATCAGAAAAAATTAAAATTACCACTACCATTAAAGCCTATAAAAGTCCACTGCTGGACAACCTTCCTAAGAGATTGCCTCTTTGCCCGAGTTGCCTTGCTTGGCAAGTGGGTTGACAACTGCAGTTTCTTAATTTAGCTGTTATCTGGAAGATTCTGATGTCCTCCTGGTTTAGTTTCCCTCTGGCTCACCGACACAATCATATTTTAGAGTAATGAATATTCTTACACCGCCACTACACGGTTAGTAAAAATTTTTAGCGATAAAATCAATAATAGCAATTTCATTCAAATGACGTTTTATGTTATTTCGCAACGCTTTCGCTTTCCGCTTCCGCTTCCCGCGTCCGCTTGTCAATAAAGAAGCGGGCTTACTCTTACTTTTAAATGCCAAAGAGTTCTTTGTATCCAATGGCCGGTGGATGCGACGCGTGAAATTATGAAAGATTACAAACGGCTTCCTAAAAAAAATGACCTTAATGAATATACGTTCAAAATTTGTTTAAGGCTGAACACTTATGACTTGCTTATTAAAAGGTATTTTTTAAATGATTTTTCTTGTAGAAAAAAAACTAAAGTGACAGATAAGTGTGTGTGAGCCTATGGACACCATCTGCTGACTTCAAACAAAGAAAGCTACAGACGTGTTGTCACCTCTGAGGTCTAAGTTGGAATGTCACACAACCTGCAATTATACTGGATCTCTTTACCCTTAAGAGCGGAGAACATCAGTACAAGCATTGTGCTATACACAAGCAAACAATCTAAACGTTTACGTGGTAGAGCTTTTCTGGAGCTATATTAGGTTGTAGCACGAATGGGTCGGCTCGACCGGGGTAGGACCACGCTCCACTACTGTGTTTCGTACAGTGAATGTAGATAGCCGGATACCCTTTTTACTGGCAACGCGGCATTCCATTTTAGTTCTCAAGGATAATAACGTATCTGTTTTTTGATTACTTTGTATTCAAGTTTAAATTTACATATCTATGGGCCACAGCATCCACTTACCATCAAGTGCACTGTGTGCTCGTTGGTCACCCTTATTCTATTTATAAAAAAAATAGACAGAAAAGGGGTCCTACCATTTAGTGTCTAAATAATATGTCGATAGTTCGAAACCTAGGCAGAATTAATTTTGTACAAAAAGA
This sequence comes from Parnassius smintheus behrii, assembly GCA_036936625.1. Lineage (NCBI taxonomy): Eukaryota > Metazoa > Arthropoda > Insecta > Lepidoptera > Papilionidae > Parnassius > Parnassius smintheus. Next base: position 8,883,167 of record JAUPFT010000017.1, read on the forward strand.
CATTTTTTTTTAAAATGTTGATGGGTTGTTATCGTAAGTATTTGATCACCCAATAAAATACTCAAGAACCGCTGAAACTTTTATTTTAGAATATTATTTAATAGTTTTAAGAGTTACTTTTTACTTTGGTCTTAAACCCTATTTACTAAAAATTATATTGTATCCATTTGAATGTCTAGAGCGCTTCCATAATCGATCGGCCTGGCTCCCGGCCAGACAGTCTCAACTCTAAAGGTCGGACCAAGCCCTGCGTTAGATGGGTTATATTTCTGCATAGTTTATTATGATTATTGACTTTACTTATCCGTAGTACGAGCCTTATCTAAATTACATTTAAATGTACCCTAAATATAGCATTATCATCATAATCATCATTACAGCCCTTCACAAGTCCACTGCTGAACATAGGCCTCCCCCAAAGAATGCCATAAAGCATGGTCCTTAGCCATCGGCATCCATCGACATCCTGCGTATCTTATCAGGTCGATAAGACACTGTAATGGTGATGATAACTATAAAACACTTTAAACTATCGTACCATTCATCAATAACTTAAGGCTTCCATTCCGGATATGTTTTTATTTTATAGAATAAGGCTGACAAACGAGCACACACCCATGGACATCTATTATCGATTAAGAACTAATATGCAGATAGATGTATTATTACCGCTGAGGATTAAGATGCAATGCTTCCAGTAAGAAGGGACTCCGATTCTCTACACTCACCATACGAAACACAGCAGTATTAAGCTACTATTTTACGATGTTATTATGTGAGAGCGTGGTCCTTCCCCGGTCGAGTCGACCCATTCGTGCTACAATTATACTGCTAATATAACTGCAGCATGGCTCTAGCACGTATAAAAAAGTACAGGTATAAAATTGTCCCAGAAAATATAAAAAACCTATACTTATCTATCAAAAAATATTCATCACAAAAATTGTTTAATAAATTTTATTATTAAACAACTTTTGTGATACATGATTGATTCAAAGAATACATGATTGATTAAAAATCAATGGGAAAGGGTTTACCCCAAACATGCTCTTTATGGTTTTTTTCGTGTTATATTGTAAATTAATGTTTAAGAAAAGTCCTGCTTGGCTGGCTGATTCTTCCCAGGGCAGAGATGTGTTTTTTTGAACCAGTGTTACACTTAAATGACTTTAAATAAGTATTCTACAAGAATCTATATTGAATAAAAATTATTCTCTTCTATTGTGGATGATAATTACCCAAAATGCTCCCATACTAAATCTAAATGTTTTGTGTAGTTACTTATTATATAAATTTAATGATTGTAACTGTCTTTTTTTTCAAAAATAAAGTCACTCTAGGTTTCTTTCTGATTTATAATGTATAATGAAAAAAAAAACGATGTCTCACACCTTTGACACTGTAAACGAGATGATTTTACCGTCATCTAACGAAACCATAAGATACTTAGGCATGTCCAAATGAAAAATTAAGGTGATGAATGTTTTAAACCGCTACTATACGGCTTTAAGTTTCTGTACTAGGAATTCTTAATTTAAAATAGACATTAATTATCATTTTAAACAAACGAAAACAATACATGAATAAATCATAGCGACCGGTCCGGGAAAATTAATATACGGCGAGTGAATTAACACACTGAAATAAATAAAAATTAAGAGCTAAACAGGTAGAAAGCGGGCATTAGCTGAGCCCTTAGCCCTTTCAAACATAATTAAGTATAACCCAATATTCTCTCGCCACAGACAAAAACAAAAACGGGGAAAACCTACGAGATTTTATTATCATTATTTGCATATTAAAATAATTATAATGAAGCGCGGGGTTAAGACTGGGGAGTCGGCGACATGATTTTCATTTTCGTGTGAAGCTCATAAAATTCCTTTTGAATCCACGTGGCATAATTGACCCCCAACCTGCAGTGTAGAGTTAAAGCGTAAAATTTAAAATATCTTTCTTTTTTGAGTATATATACCAGGCGGTCCCATAATGAACTGGCCTGATATAGTTCAACGCGACATGTCGCTACGTGTTGTGTTGCATTAAATAGTACGTTTATCGTGCACTTAATATAAGAAACATGCATCGACATGAAATGCTTAGTCTTAGTTTAACAGGCATTTGAATAACGAGAGTCTTTTTCAAAATGTTGAAAACTGAGTATCGAAGTGTCATAAAGTTTCTGTTTAAAGAAGGTTTATCCCCTGCCCAAATAAAAGAACGATTGGATGGCGTGTATAAGGAGTCTGCCCCCTCCTATAGCACGATGAAAAATTGGGTGAAAGAGTTTCGCCTCGGGAGAGAAACCGTCGAAGAATTTGGCCACAACGGTCGACCTGTGGAAGTGCTCACTCCCGAAACGATTGCTCTTATCGAAGAGGAGGTTCTGAGTGACCGCCGTTTGAAGATTAGAGAAATTGCAGCAAGGCTTGGGCTCTCTAAGAGTACCGTTCATCGCGCGATCCATGAACATCTTCACATGAAAAAAGTGAGTGCAAGATGGGTACCGAAACTTCTTTCAGCGGTACAGAGACAGGAAAGAGTGCGCTGCGCTTCGGAGTTTTTGGATCTTTGTGGCGAAAATCCAAAGACTGTGATCGAGCGGCTAGTGACTGGTGATGAAACTATGATCTTGTATTATGATCCACAAAGCAAGCGCGAGTCAATGGAATGGCGTTATAAGGGTGAAAAGCCCCCTAGAAAGGCAAAGGTGCAACAATCGACTAAAAAACTGATGTGCACAATATTTTGGGATTTTCAAGGCATTTTGATGGTGGATTTTAAAGAACGTAATACAGTCGTGAAGGGCGAATATTATGCTTCTTTAATATATAAATTACGAGATAAGATAAAGTAGAAACGAAGAGGCAAGCTGTCTAAAGGTGTCCTATTGCTCCATGACAACGCCCCTGTTCATACCGCTGGTGTTTCGAAGGATGCAGTTCGTCAATGCGGGTTCACAGAAGTTCAACAACATCCACCTTACAGTCCAGACATGGCCCCGTCCGACTATTATTTATTTCCAAATTTAAAGCGGGACTTAAGAGGAAGAAAATTTTCAAGCGATGAAGAGTTGCAGGCGGCCGTCTTCAGTCATTTTGAGGATAAAAAATGTGATTATTTTTATAAAGGTTTAGAGATGTTGATTCACAGATGTCAGAAGTGTGTTAGTATTCATGGTGATTATATTGAAAAATAAAATTGGTTTCGTTTCATTTCCTTCATTGGTTCATAGTTAGGCCAATTCATTATGGGACCGCCTACGTACGTGATATAGGCGAACAACATTGCTGCAGAACTAAGACATAATACCTGACTTAAATTATGAGTATATATATTTTATACGTGGTGGAGTCACGCTGCAGCATTGGACGTCACTTTGCTTGACGATGTCTTGAGGTTATTGTACGTCAATATCACCAGCGGTACCAATAGTCGTGCATACAGTTCCTGTATGAAATACACCGCACGCGGACTTTACGGACCGATTGTATATACAACAAAAATGGCACAAATATTTAGTCATCTCTTTTTTTAGGTGGTAGATCCACACTACAAATATATTATGGTTGTAGCATGAATGGGTCGGCTCGACCGGGGAAGGACCACGCTCTCACAGAATACCAGCGTAAAATAGCAACGTAGTACTTCCGTGTTTTTTATGGTGAGTGTAGAGATTTGGAGACATTTTTTTACTGGAAACGAGGTATTCAGAGGTTATATATTAGTCCTCAGGGGTGACAACGTATCTGCGTTTTGATTCTTAATCGAGGCTAAATGTAGATGTCATTTGTCACCCTTCTTCTATAAAAAATAAATAAAAAATATCTCTTATATTTTGTTCGTATCAACTGAGTTATGAGACAATACTTCCTTTAACTTTACAAGACAAAACTAACGCGTAAGATATAAAAGAAATCCGCAACCAGTCACTGTCGTTTGGCTTCTGTCGAAGCATAAAAACACCCCCGGGGGCCGTTGAGACCGATCTATCCGCACTATATCATCCTCGAAGCACTAACCCGTGGCATAAAGAGAAAATATATCTATCATCCGATTGTCGGGACTTTGCCTGCTACCCTTTGCCGTTCAACGATTGACTTGGGAATTCCCATTTGATTTGTTCGCCTCTCGTTACAATGTCGACTTCGAAAGTTTTTGTTTTTGCCCGGAATATACTCATGTTGAACAGGGGCAGTGCGAATGTATTTTTTATTTATTCACACAAGAAGTTTATGATTATAAAGGCAAAGTTTAAGTTCGTTAACTTGACAAAATCATTAGAGTTTCTCCACACACCATTGCTGTTGACATGAGGTATAAAATATTCTAATCTACACATGTAATATAAAATATTATACATATAAAATATTATAACAAACACCTGTACTATTATGTATTCTGTGACATTATACTACATTACATAAGTAATATTTAATATTATTACTAATGTAGGTGAATTAAATATTATTTACCTATTTTACAAGTTGCAATGTGCAATATATCGTATTTCCCAAATTTTTTTTTTTTTTTTTATAGAAGAGGGGCAAACGAGCATGCGGCTCACCTGATTTTGTTGCCAAATATTGGGAAAATACGATATATGCATTACTATAATACTATTAAACAAATATTTTTTAACAATATTATTGATAATAATTCTTACGCTGTTTGCTGATTTGTTATTTAGATAAAAATTGTGCATTATAAATAAATTGTTATTATATAGTAGTAGTAACTATCATGTTAGTAAACTTCTCATACCTGTGTAAATAAAACAGATGGAAAATTTAGAGAAACAAAAGATAATTAAATTCAAATTAATACATTATAATGAATTGTTGTATTTCTTACAGGAGGCCTATGTTCAGCAGTGGACTTATGAAGGACTGTAATGATGATAATGGTGATAAATATATTTTCAAGTAGCTTTAGCTATACTCATCATTACAACCCTTCACAAGTCGAAACTCTGAGCATAGGCCTTCCCAAGGAATGCCGCAAAACAAGGTCATGAGCCACCTGCATCCATCGACTACCTGCATGTTTTACTAGGTCGTCAGTTTATTGTAGGGTCGCACTACACTTTGCCTACCTGTACGAAGCTGCCAATAAAGATCCCTTTTTGTTGTTGTCCCTCGTTGTTGGTTCTTCGACCTATATAGCGTACTTCGGCTGAGTGATCCTTGCCGACTCTAAATTGCCTGTTTGATAAGCAACATTAACCCAAATAGGGCATGCCAACTTATTCAGCAATTTTCTTCAGAATACTATTGTGACTCGCCTCGCCAAGGCTGACTGCTGTTATCAGTCTAAAGAAACGTCTGGTACTGACTCCCAATCTCGACGATTATTGCAATGTGTTAGAACCACGCTACAGCTATATTGTGATTGTAGCACGAATGTTTAGGGGCTGACTCCGTAGGGGTGCCTATTGGTGACCATAATGAAAGGTGAATTCTTTTACTAATATATTTATTATAGCGGAACGTGCCATACAGTTGGCGGGCAACTAGTGACTGCCTGAAAAATCTTATTCACTACATAATATAGTTACAATACAACGTTGCGAAGTTTACATGTGTGTGCGCGGCACACCTACAATACTTCCCCCTTTACAACAATTGAATACAAAAAAACTTAAAACTATACAATGAATATAAACTTAAAACTAACAACAAAAACTTGCTAATGCGCTTGTGCGCAGGGCTGTACGGAGACCCCCGCGAAAGGGGTGGCGGCCGCGGCGGGCGCGGGCACATGCTGCAGACTGGTGCTAGAAGCACCTATCATCTGACCCATATTCTGGCCCGATATCGGAATGCCTGCCATTAACACTTGATGACGAAGCCAGCTTTTGAACTTCTTATTAAACTTTACCCAAATAGTGTACAGGATTATCGCCCCCATAAAACTGGCTATCACATATAACCATGTTTGAAAATTATCCACTTTATTCTCTACAGTATTTTGAGCCTGAGAAACAATAACTGGTTTTTCTTGCAAATTACCCATAGTAAAAATCGTAAAACTTATCGCGCTAATGCTTTCGCAAAGGAAGTATTTCGAATGAAATTATATTAAATACATTATAACTAAACTAGCTACCTGGAACCTATATGAAAGTGCAGTATACGCAAAATACTGAACACGATGCTTCTACAATTACATTCAACTTAAATAATGTAACTTGAATATCCTGAATGAAAATATTATGCACTAGACAATGCAAATAATACTTTCACATCCATAGTAACTAAACCTGATTATCATTTAGACATGTAATTGTATAATATATATTTTATATTAACACTAGCTTATAAATCGTGAAGGTAACTTAACAATCCGACCACTTCGCGTTGTTTTCACGGTTATCGGGTTGCTCGGGCCGGGTAACAACGACGTCAGCGGTGTGGACGGTGGTAACGGGAACCGTACATGCGCAGGTGCAACATCCGCTGCGTTGTCAGCGTTACTTTGGCGTGGCGTTGCTTCGTTACCATCACATTCCTTTAATACATATGCAGGCTTTAATCTGTCGATAGAAATATGTACCTGTCTATCGGGTAATTGAATTAGGTAAACCTTTGAGCCCCTTTTTATCACGCGGTACGGACCGTCGTAGGGTGGTTTCAAAGGTTTACGTATTGAATCGTCCCTAACAAAGACATATTCGCAGTTACGTAAGTCCTTGTGCACAAAAAGACTATGACAGTTACGTGAATCGTCGGATGTAGGCTTATAACTACTAATAGTATCTCTAATCTTATCCACTAAACAATAATCATTGACGTTACGGTTGTTCGAAAAGCTGTCATAAAAGTCTCCCGGTAGACGCAAGTTTCGTCCGAACGTTAACTCGGCGGCGCTAACCCCTGAGTCGCTGCGGGCGGCCGCGCGAAGCCCCAGTAATACTGTGGGTAGCTCTTCCACCCAGGACCTATGTGACAGGCGAGCTGAAAGTGCTGCTTTTAAAGAACGATGCCAACGTTCAACTGCGCCATTGCTTTGCGGATGATAAGGAGTAGTTCGAATTCTATTAACCCCCAACATTTTTAACAGCTGGTTAAAAAGACTACTCTCAAACTGGCGACCTTGGTCGCTAGTTAACTTTATCGGGCAACCGTAACGACAAATCCAACCTTCATATAAATGTTTGGCAACAGTTTCTGCCGTAATGTCTCGTAACGGAAAAGCTTCAGGCCACCTGGTCCTCCTATCAATTATCGTAAGTAAGTATCTATAACCATCTGGTGAGATCTCAAGAGGGCCAACGATATCGACGTGCACATGCTCAAAACGCTCTACTTCCGGAAACTTAGTCAGATTCGATACCGTATGTCTGTTAACTTTAGAACGTTGACATTGTATGCACGTTTTTGCCCACAAAGAAACATCACGATTCATACTAGGCCAGAAATACTTTTTGGCTAACATCTTTCGCGTAGAACGAATTCCAGGATGGCTCAAATTATATAAACTATCAAAAGCTAGGCGTCGAAACTTTTCCGGTAGGTACGGACGAGCTGTATCAGTAGACATCTCACAAAAAATAGACTTATTTAACATAGGTATAACTAGTTCCTTTAACAAAATATTATCGGTATTTAAACCAGACATAACATTCATGATATAACTGTCGCTACGCTGCTCATTTGCAATGTCATCGAAATTCAACGCAGTTGGCATAGTCACGGCTTCGATGCGCGATAAGGTGTCAGCTACGATGTTATTCGCACCGGTTATATGTTTTATATTTGTAGTGAACTCACTTATGAAAGCTAAATGTCTCGTTCTCCGAGGCGTTTCGCTTTCATCGCGTCCTACCTTTTGAAATGCAAAAGTTAAAGGTTTATGGTCCGTATACACGGTTATTTCTTGCCCTTCAAATAATTTCCGAAAATGTTTTATAGCTAAGTATATAGCGAGCAACTCGCGATCGTATGTGCTATATCGCTGTTGGGTGGTGGTCAATTTTTTTGAGAAATAGCCCAATGGTTTCCAGCTATCTCCTTCCTTTTGTTGCAAGACTGCTCCCACGCATATATTGGATGCATCAGTCATTAAAGCGAGTTCGGAACCCACTCTAGGGTACGTCAATGTAGCGGCCTGTGTGAGACCTGCCTTACATTGCGTAAATGCTTCGTTCGCACTATCCGTCCAGACGATGGGAGTCTTATCATTTTTCTTTGAGCTTTTAAGATATTTATTTAATTCTGTTAGATATAAAGTTGCGTTAGGAAGATGAGCTCGATAAAAATTGACCATACCGAGAAAACGTCTTAGCTCTGCAACAGTTTTCGGCTTCGGAAATTCCACAATTGCCTGAACCTTATCTTGCAACGGCCTGACGCCGTCGGTACTAATCTCGTGTCCCAAAAATTCTAGTTTAGTTTGTCCGAAACGACATTTTGCCAAATTAATCGAAATTCCATATTTATTAAGCCTTTTAAAAATAATTTCTAAATGTTGCCTGTGTTGAACTTCGTTGTCACTAGCTATAAGTAAGTCGTCTAAATAACAAAAGACAAAATCAAGACCTTGTAAAATGGAGTTCATAAAGCGCTGGAAGGTTTGTGCTGCTCCGCGCAAACCGAAGGTCATTCGGGGAAACTCGAAAAGTCCGAATGGTGTTATGATAGCGGTTTTCTCCACGTCACCTGGTGCGACAGGTATAAAATGATAACTTCTATTGATGTCTAATTTTGAAAATATCTTTTTATCCGGAAGAATAAAAGTAAAATCGTTCAAGCGAGGAATCGGGTATCTGTCGGGCTTTGTTATCGCATTCAGCTGGCGATAGTCCCCACAAGGTCTTATATCTCCATTCTTTTTAGGAACTACATGGAGCGGACTAGCCCACGCGCTCTTTGAAGGACGACAGATGCCCAGTTCCTGCATGATGCGAAATTCTTCTTTAACTTTTTTATACCTGTCAGGTGGCAACGGGCGCGCTTTCGCGTTCGTGGGCGGGCCAGAGGTCTCGATATAGTGGACGACATCGTGTTTCGCAGTTTCTCGGAATGACGCTGGTTTAGTGATGTCCGGATACTTTAACAATAAATCCTGATATGGATGATTTACATCAATAGTTTTAACACTAGGTTGAGATACATTGACAACAGATGCCGAAACATTCAATTCTGTAGTTTTATCTATTAATTTACGCGCGTTTAAATCAACTAATAATTTGTAGTACGCTAAAAAATCGGCGCCCAAAATTGGTTGTTTGACATCTGCTACAACGAATTCCCAACGATAAGGTCGGCGTAAGTTTAAGTTTAACACTATTGTCTTGGTACCGTAAGTTGCGATTTCATTGCCGTTAGCTGCGTATAATTTATATGCACTACACTGATTTAGACGATCTTTTCTCGCGGCTGGTAAAACAGACACATTGGCACCGGTGTCAACTAAAAATCTAAGTCCGGAGTTACTGTCTGACACACACAAACGATTGAATGGAAAAACGGTACAGACCTGAAGACCCTCGGACTGTACCTCGCTGCTCAGTTTTCCGGCTGTGTTGTTTTCCACGCGCAAGGCTTCGTACACCTGTTGGCCTTTTCTCGGAACTTGTAATGGTAAAAGCATAAGTAGTTCTCCTTCCGGGGACGGCAGGAACTGCTACGGCGCCTGGACTGTGAACGACGCCGGTTGCGATCCGGGGCGCGGGACCGCGACCTCTGCTGATCGATCCGGTCCACGGTAGCCTTTATTTTAGCCACCTCAGCTCTCAACAGGGCCAAGTCATAGGCGGTAGTAGATGCTGGCGCTGGCACGGTGTAAGTAGCGGTGGCGGCATATGAAGGCCGCACAGCTTCCATGACGTTATCTGCAACTGCTGCTAGGTTGTCCAGGTCCTTGGAGTCGGACACAGTTAGCACGGCTCGGACTTGTGTCGGAAGACGACCTTGCCACAAGACGCGAAGGGTTTCATCAGGAACCTTGTCAGTAGCGAGCTCACGCATCCGCCGAAGCAGCTGTGATGGTTTCTGGTCGCCCAGCTCTAGCTCGCTCATAAGCTTCTCGATCTGCCTCGACATTGACTCCTCATAGATGTGGAGTAGCCGAGCTTTGAGTGCGTCGTACTTGTAGGTAGGAGGCGGGTTGAGTAATATGTCCGTCACTTGCGCGATAACCTCCTTACTTAGCTTAGACACGACCAGGTCAAACTTCGCCTCATCACTCAACCTCTGAGGTGCGAGGATAGCTTCCGTGCGTACGAACCATACGCGTGGCTGGTCCGTCCAAAATTCTGCGAGGCGAGACTGTAGGGACACTGCATCTACCCCTGGCGCCATGATGGGCGGTTGCGCGGGTGGCTGGATGTCTTGAACGGGTGGCACGTTAACAGGCGGCACGTTCTGTGACGTAGGCGGAAACGGCGCACTCATGTTACTATATCTATTGTCCACTGATCACAACCACGCGAATATTGCCCACTACTGCATTAACATCACATAGACCACTTCAGTCATCTTGATCACGTCGGGGTCACCAGTTTAGGGGCTGACTCCGTAGGGGTGCCTATTGGTGACCATAATGAAAGGTGAATTCTTTTACTAATATATTTATTATAGCGGAACGTGCCATACAGTTGGCGGGCAACTAGTGACTGCCTGAAAAATCTTATTCACTACATAATATAGTTACAATACAACGTTGCGAAGTTTACATGTGTGTGCGCGGCACACCTACAAATGGATTGGCTCGACCGGGGAAGGACTAGCGCTCTTACTCCAGGACAGAGGCTTCTTCCAAACCAGTGATAAAGTAAAAAAACTTTAAATAAGAATTACATGTAATCTATATTTAATAAAAAATATTGTATTTTATTCTATTATAAGAGGTGACATTGCATTTTGAGTCTTAACCGAGGAATGTTGTCGTCTATAGCCTGCAGTGCCAACTTAACATCAGGTAGACTGTGCTCTGTGACTGTGCTCGATTGTTATATAAAAATATCTGTAACATGAAAGAGAGCCATGTATACTAGTATTTGATGAGTTTCATTTTATATTAGGGCTCAGGCTTCCTCTATTTCTGAGAGGGTTTTAGGGCAACAAATAGTCCGCCGCGCTGTCCCAATGCGTTTTGGCGAACTTCACATGTCTTTGAAATATTTTTTTTAATTTCTCAGACGTGCAGGTTTCCTCAAGATGTTTACCTTCACCGCCGAGCACGTGGTAAATCAGCAATGGTGCCGGCGGGGATCGAACCCGGGTTGCTCGCATAATGTGACTTTACAGCGAGCGCTAACCATCTGAACTACCACGGCTCCTGATGAGTTTAATGATGATTTATAATTATATTCGTGGATTATTGTACACACTGAATATAGATCCAGTCACCTTGATCGTACACGTTTTCCATTAATTGATGAAAGAACATGATCAACACTTAGACTCGGTAATTAATTTAAGGGAATCCAACCCGCAGCTTGCAGCATTACACTACTCATTTAGGTTTTTTATTATTATACATGTTAGATTCATGGAGTTTTATTAGTAGTAGCACGAATGGGTCGGCTCGACCGGGGAAAGACCACGCTCTGACAGAACACCAGCGTAAAATAGTAGCTTAATGCTGATGTGTTTCGTATGGTGAGAGAACCGGAGAACCTTTTTTACTGGAAACGAGGCATTCCATCTTAGTCCTCACGGGTGACAACGCATCTGCATTTTGATTCCATTTCGAGGTTATGTGTAGATTTCTGCCACAGCAACTACTTACGATCAGGTGGACTGTGTGCTCGTTTGTCGCCCTATCCTATAAAAAAAAAGAAATAAAGGTAAGATTAGATAATAAGACTCCTTCAAGAGTCTGTCTGTACAGAAACTGGTAAGAGGGTGGCTCTTACCTGTTTCTGCCGTCAAATATATATTGCTGCAGGTGATATATATATATATATATATTGCTGTGTTCCCATGAAGGATAAAGAGAGCTAGTACAATTAGCTTTGAGGCGTTTCATCTTAGTTCTCAGAGATGACTGCTCCTCTGTAGCCTTCTTTAGCTGCAGGTGTCCATGGGCTGATGTAGCCACTTACCATCAGGTACACTGTATGTTCTTGCGTCATTTCAGTTTTATTAGTATTAATTAGGCCGAGTATTTCGAAGAGCAAGAAATAAATTCAAATAAAAATGGAGTTGCCGAAAAAAGATAAGTCAAATGAATTGTTATTTAATACTCCGTAATATATTCCTCTGCTCTCAGATAACCCTTGAGTGTAAGGAAATACATTTTTCGTTCATGAACTATACAATTAATAAATACTTTTCCATAAAGTAAAAGTCAAAACAAAAAGGACTATTTATCTCATTATATTCATTTGTTATTCAAAGCAACAAAAAGTCGTTTATCTTAAACATGAATTCATCTTACAGAAACAAAGATGGCGCATTACGAGTTACGTTATAAACAATTACCGCGCACTGTATTACTGGTTGATATTAAATAACTCAATTCGTTTCTAATTTGTCGACAATTGTTCCCGACAAAGGCACGGCATGAACGAGTGCTTGCGAGTATGAAGGAAGTCGGCAGCTAGAGGGTTTTAGGCATGTACCAGATGTTTGTTATCGATAATATTTTGTTTAATTATAAAAATGTAAAACAAAAGAGACACCCTACGTCATACTGCTGGACATAGGTCTGCTTTAATTTCTAGAGGGTTTTTTCCATAGAATAAGAGTAGCAAACGAGCACAAAGTTCACCTGATGGTAAGTGGATGCTATGACCTCATAGAAATATCTACGATAAAATGAAAATGCATATGCGTTCATCATATCCCCGAGGACTAGCATGGAATACCTCGTTTCCACCAAAAAGGGGTCTTTGGTTTCTTCACTAGCCATACGAAACGCAGCAACTGCTATTTTACGCCGGTATACTGTAAGAGTGTAGCCTTTCCCGGCTGAGCCAGCTTATTTGTGTTACAACCATATTATAGCAACAGGTTATCTCTACCAAGTAAAATTATATAATGCCTTGCAAATTTTCCGTGTAGTTGAAGCGTAAGAGAATCCACCACCTTATATCATCCAGTGGGTGTTGTAAGTGGCAATGGAGGGAAACTGAAACAGGAAAACGGCAGCACAAACTTCCTGATCAAATAGTGATGGCCAAGTGTGGCAAGTATGGCAAATATATCACCTATTATGCAATTTATGGGAAGAAGACTGGAGGACCCCTTTTTGTTGGAAACAAGGGTATTCATCCTTAATTCTCAGGGGGACAACGCATGCGCATTCTGATTTTTATTTGATTTTTAGTTGATAATAATATCCTCCAGATCGATTTCCGTCACAGCGACCGGTCTCAACGGAGTTTTCTGCGCAGGATAAGATTCTAGTGCCCGAGTGTATGCACAAACACAGGTGCACTTCCTATTACCTCGTGCCCATAGTCCAATGGGGCAGTAATCCAACACGACTCGATAAAGATCAGTCGCAGAACCAACCGCCAACATTCTGACTGCCCGGAGTCACAGTGAATTAAAAATTGAAAATTTGTTACAGAAAAATCCAATTACTGATTTTGACCCGGCCCGGAATTTGTACCCTGGATTTCATGGTCAGTAATCGCATATATGATTACTAGTCTAATACGGCAGTTCAATCAAGGATAGATGTAGATATCTATGAGCAACAGTATCCACTTACCATCAAGTGAACTGTGTGCTTGTTTGACACCCGTATTCTATTAAAAAAATTAAATACTACAAAATATCGATACGCAGACGGTTACAGCACGTCACTAACTTGACAAAGCAAACGCCATTGCCACTGGCGTTGTCGGGGCGGTGCGCCGATGCGTTTATAATATTTCATTTATTCATAATAAATTATAATCGTATATATTCACGATTTCAGGGAGACGTGGGGTTTAATTCCATTTAGCAGCTCTCTTGACGTCGTTTAACCGCAGAGTAAAGCTTAACTCACTAAGACATCCATCAATTGGTATTTTATTATTTGAAAGCTGAAAGATAAATTTCAAATTACGTCCTTTTTGTATTTTTCAGACTTCGTAGAATCGGTTGTGGAGGTGACCCTTTTCTGAGCTCGGAGATGTAGATAATAAGCTTAGATCTTTATTAGATGCTTTTTCTGCCTAGAAGTCCCTCTGGATGGAAACCACCCACAATTTGTGTGCTGTTGTGAAGGGTATAGAGAGCCAGTATATTTTTTATAGAATAAGGGTGACCAACGAGCACACAGTTCATTTGATGGTAAGTGGATACTGTAGCCCATAGACACCTACCACTTTCTTTTTTTTAATCTTAGTTGTAACACGATAGTGCTACAACTAAGATTAAAGAAAAGAAAGATAATATAGCTGCGACTTGGCACTACTACGTAAATGGTAATGGATGAGATTCTTAAATGGGGTTTCGTTCTTTCTTCTTCTCTTTATTTACTACCATAAGATTTTCGTTTACAACTAAAAATGTATGCTCAAGTAGAACAGCCATGCTGTCGTTATGTTACGGCAGTAGCACGAATGATTGGTCTTGACGTAGGAAAAAGAAAATAACAGCTTATTACCTACTACTATTTGTACGGTAAGTGTAAAGAAATGAATGACACTTTTTTCGTAAAGAGTAATTACAACTTAACCCTCAGGGGTGATAACGGCTTAATTCTTCATCGAAAATTGATGAACAAAATATGTGTCTATTGATTACAACATTCGTTTACTACCGGATGGACTATGTGATCGTTGTCATCTGCATTTCTTTTAAAAATCATAATTATTTTATAGAATTCCTAAATTAATTGGTATACATTAACGATGCTAAAAATTAATTACCTAAGATTCGTAGTAAGTACTAATAAAACAAAATTATATATTAACACTGCCTCAATTGCCCCGGCACCACTAATCCCAACACCACTACTCCTAACACCTATACACTAAAAAGACACAACATCGTCGATAATATGTATCATCGTCCGTAGTGTCGATCTTATTTTTTTAAATCTTTAATATATTTATTTTCCACAAAGTAACGCCTGATTCGATCAATTACGAAAGAACTATAATAAAATATAGTAAACTATAGTAAAGTAGTTCCCAATTTTTATTTGTAAAATATTTCTGTAAAAAATATTCGCAAACATATTTCACTACACTGTAGAAATGTGGCTTTATGAGTTCAGACAGCGGCTGCATCTTTTAACCCAAGTTCGCTTCGTTAGACGCAACATTCATAATAATAATCACGTTTAGCTCCGGTATTATTTATCTGTGCTCCTTTTGCAGTAAAATACCTCGGATTAAAAATAAAGTACGACTCTAAAACTTCTCACTGTTGATCATAGGCATCTAAATCAAAGTCAAAAATATTTCATTCAGTTCAGCCTTTTTACAACTAACACCAATAGCAATAGTTAAAAAAGAAGTAGAAGAACCAGAAACAAACGATGGTAGTCAAGGCAAGTCAAGGAAGTATATTGAATACACCCTAAGGGTTAGTTATTTTTACTCGACTGTCCACTGACTACACCCGACAGACTACCCCAGAAGGTGACATTTTTCGCGCATATGTATAAATATAGTACATACATGGACTATTTCAGGTAAGATAATATCTGGAATAGTGGAGGTATTATCTTACCTGGAATAGTGGTGTTGGAAGTAGTGATGCCGGGAGTAGTGCTGACGAAGTTAGTGCATGCCATTGAAGGAGGGCGGGAGGTGCTCTTCAATCCAGGTAAGACACATCATTGTATTTAGTTAGCGGAAGGTTGCGACGTAATTAATATTTTTATTATAATGGATTTCCGCAAAGTAACGCCTGATTCCATCAATTATAATTACGAGTGTACCGATTAATTAATTTTTATTTATCCATCCAGCACAATATACGGAATTTCCTGCTAAATATAGGTCTTCGTCGACCGAGGCGGTAGGAGTTCTTTCCTGCCTTGAAATCCATCTAGGTAGGTAACATCCTATTTCTGCTGCAAAATAGCAACACTTGCACTGCTGTGTTGTGGTCTGAAGGGTATATAGAGTCAGTATGTTACTGATTCTATATACCCTTGCTGTGAGGCATTTCACCTTAGTCCTAAGAGTTGACAACGCATCTGCAACCGTCTTTCTTTGAAGTTATAATCTGAAGCCACTTATTACCTGGTGGACTGTAAGTTAGTTTGTCCACTCAGTTTTATATAAAGAATGAAAATATAGGTATATATATATATTAAATTTAACAAAAAATAAAGTTAGAAAATTATGTTTTACTATAAAACTATGTAATAATTATATTAACCTGCATAATAATATTATATATAATATCATAAAAATGGCAATATAAATCATAATTTAAAGCCGATTCGTTTCTGAGCACCAGTTCAGCCATTTTTCGCTCTCCACACTTCCCCCGGACACGGGGGGCAATAATTTTCTGTATTGTTCACAACGTCTTCAAGAAACCCGTGCCGCCAAAGTTGGAGTCTAGGACAGCCTTTTGTGCGGTGTGAATTATTGCCAACGGAACGGATGTGAGTCGCTAAGTTATTGTTTGACGATTTTCATCCTGCTAATATAGTGTCGGAATCTGGTAATATAGTGCTGTAATGATCAGAAGGCGGTTTAATAAAGTGCGGGCTATATTACGCGCGTTACCATTTACTTTTGTCATCATAACATTCTTTCACAAGTCCACTACTGAACATAGGCTACCCCTAAGCAGCCATTGATATTGACATCCGCGAGGATCGCCTTACATTTCGCGTATTCAAGTGCTTGCTGTGGCCCATAGACATCTACATGTATCCTCGATAAGAATCAACATTCAGATGCATTGCTACCCCTAAGGATCAAGACGGAATGCCTCGTTTCCTGTAAAAAGGGTCTCGGACATCTACACTCACGATACGAAAGAAAGCAGCATTAAACCGCTATTATATACTGGCATTCTGTGAGAGCGTGTTCCTACCTCGGTCGAGCGGAACCATTCGTGCCACAACCGGAATACGGCTGCAGGGTGGCTCTACCAAGTAATAAAAATGTTTCCGGCTCATTGCAATTTCAGCCAACTAAACCGTTAGGCTATAATTGGTTGAACCACTTCTAATGCGGATCATTATGAATTCCATTACAAAGAGAAACTCCCTTCAAAAAATAGGTAACCCTCCCCGTAGCCCATTAAGCGATCTTGAGCTGTCTCATACAAACAGCATTGAAGGATCATATCACAAACCCATATGTCGTCACTGACCACCCGCACTGGTTATCAACTCTTGTTTTCAGGTTTTGACATGTGGTAAAATGTCGATAAAAGATTGCAACAACGAAATTGTCTCCAAATGCAGTGACTGATTTTCATCCGAACATGACATTGTTTGCAGTAGTGTTCTGCTTCTGTAAAGGTTTTTGAACATTGCTTAGCGTCGCCATTTAATAATCTCATCCTCCATTTGTAAATCTTTATGAACTTAGATAACTTTCTATAGGTTTAAAAAAAATAAGGATGACAAACGAGCACACAGTCCACTTGATGTTAAGTGGTTGCTACGTTTTCTTAAGCCATTGAAGCCATCTATTAGATAGGAGGGGATGTAGCCACTTCCCATCGGGTAAACTCTATCTTCGTTTGTAACTTCAATTTTATATAAAAAAACTAACTGACGAGGCAATCATTGTTCTGCTCTCTCTGACGAACCTTTGTACTTTTTTTAATTCGCAATAAAAATATTGAGGTTCACTTATCGGGATGAAAACTATTCTATCTCTCAAGTTGAATTAAGCAACGTACGTAAAACGTAATTTTAAACATAAATATAGTATATCTAATGGGTCACTAATGGGTCA
Organism: Parnassius smintheus behrii; assembly: GCA_036936625.1. NCBI lineage: Eukaryota > Metazoa > Arthropoda > Insecta > Lepidoptera > Papilionidae > Parnassius > Parnassius smintheus. The sequence goes on from JAUPFT010000017.1 coordinate 8,900,994, forward strand.
GGTCGACGAGAACACCAACGTGTAATAGCAGCTCAATGTCTTCCGTATGGTGAGTGTGGAGAATCGGAGACCTTTTTTACCGGAAACGATGCATGCAACCGTTTTAGTGTCCAATCGCACCTGCATTTTGATTTCTTAAGTTAGGATAGATGCCTATGGGCATAGCATCCACTTACCAGGTGGACTGTGTGCTCGGGTTTCGTCTTTATTCTTAAAAGAAAACTTGCAATTTAATCAGTGCGTGCGTATCCTATAATTATGAGAATACAATTTATTAGCTACGTGTAATGAAAAAGATGTTATTTGTTGTTTCTAACGTAACGTTTTGATGCGATTCATTTATTATTTTCTTTCAATTTCAATCAATATATTCTTTTGGAGTTATAGGACATAACACATTAATTTCCTTGCCGCACGCTTCTTGGACTAAGCTGACAGTGTTGACACAGGTAATTTCGACTGAATACTAAGGAAAAAAAGAAATTAATTCTCTCACATGCATCAAACTGTCGCTCTCATCCGACCTCGACGCATCCTGACATGTTTATGAGAATTTTCTTTATTTTTAGGATTCCTTCTAACAATTGACTAAACGTTACTTTTTGATCTTTTGACAATTTCGTATTTCTTAGTCGGATCACGATTTTTTTGTAGATTTTGATCTATGTCATAGAAGCAGTTCGCTGCTGGGCAAGGGCCTCTTCAATAGATAGGATAATTAGTGCTATATTTTTTTCTTAACTCTTTCATTCAATAATCAGCCCACGCACATGTTCGTGACACATATTAGTGATAGCAGTAACAAACGTCTTGCATCTGTAAAGCTGCTCGCCATCGACGGTATAGGTGTTTAAAGATATCGTGGGCTTCAAGTGGCAGCATCGACTTCCTAATAAGAACCGAAAAAAGCAGTTGCCAACTCACGTGCCTAGCGTAGCAACTTTGATGATGCAATCAATAGGGGAGCAATGTTTAGCTATAGACTTTTGACAGGATTCGTGGACTTTTGAACGGTAATGTTTAAAGATATAATTAGGTAGCATTGATATCTTACTGCAAGTTTAAATAATCACCTTTTACGACCTTCTACTTTCTTACCATACCACAGCAGTCGTTAATCGTAATAGAAGTCGATGTATGCAGGTGTTTCTGTACCGTATTTTGTGACACTCCTGGGGGGACTTTATGATGATGATGACAAGAATTTCCAAGCATAACTCTCTCCACAGCCCTCTCAGCCCTCTCTCTCGCTTTAGGTTTCTTGTATGGCCCAGCAATGAAAGACCACGTTTGGGCTCCAGGTTATCACTTTAAGCAAGCACTGATTGTAAACTTTTAAGATGTATTGGATGGAGGATAAGATGCTGGACGAGAAAAAAATGTCCATCATTTCTCAATCGCTGAACCGAGTTAGATTTTTGGCGATTGGACGCATGATTAAATAGAATCTGACCTTGTCGAACAAATTGTTTTAGGTAAGTCAAAACATCATCAGCAACTTCAAGCGTAATGTTCCCCACTATTAGCATAGGTGTAACATGTACGTTAGACATGATGTCCGCCTTGGACGTAATATTATAAAACTACGGTAGTCTATATATCCCCAGTCTTAAAACAAAATTTATGAATAATCTAATCCAAGTTAACTCATATTATTTAAGATGAATAATTTAAGCTATTATCTTATACCTTTAAACGAGAAATATATACGAGAAATTCTTGTATATATACATATATATATATATATATATATATATATATATATATATATATATATATATATATATATATATATATATATATATATACAAGAATTTCTCGTTTAAAGGTATAAGATAATAGCTTAAATTATTCATCTTAAATAATATGAGTTAACTTGGATTAGATTATTCATAAATTTTGTTTTAAGACTGGGGATATATAGACTACCGTAGTTTTATAATATTACGTCCAAGGCGGACATCATGTCTAACGTACATGTTACACCTATGCTAATAGTAGGGAACATTACGCTTGAAGTTGCTGATGATGTTTTGACTTACCTAAAACAATTTGTTCGACAAGGTCAGATTCTATTTAATCATGCGTCCAATCGCCAAAAATCTAACTCGGTTCAGCGATTGAGAAATGATGGACATTTTTTTCTCGTCCAGCATCTTATCCTCCATCCAATACATCTTAAAAGTTTACAATCAGTGCTTGCTTAAAGTGATAACCTGGAGCCCAAACGTGGTCTTTCATTGCTGGGCCATACAAGAAACCTAAAGCGAGAGAGAGGGCTGAGAGGGCTGTGGAGAGAGTTATGCTTGGAAATTCTTGTCATCATCATCATAAAGTCCCCCCAGGAGTGTCACAAAATACGGTACAGAAACACCTGCATCCACCGACTTCTATTACGATTTATTTACTACTGCTGTGGTATGGTAAGAAAGTAGAAGGTCGTAAAAGGTGATTATTTAAACTTGCAGTAAGATATCAATGCTACCTAATTATATCTTTAAACATTACCGTTCAAAAGTCCACGAATCCTATTAAAAGTCTATTGCTAAACATTGCTCCCCTATAGATTGCACCATCAAAGTTGCTACGCTTGGCACGTGAGTTGGCAACTGCTTTTTTCCGTTGTTATTAGGAAGTCGATGCTGCCACTTGAAGCCCACGATATCTTTAAACACCTATACCGTCGATGGCGAGCAGCTTTACAGATGCAAGACGTTTGTTACTGCTATCACTAATATGTGTCACGAACATGTGCGTGGGCTGATTATTGAATGAATGAGTTAAGAAAAAAATATAGCACTAATTATCCTATCTATTGAAGAGGCCCTTGCCCAGCAGCGAACTGCTTCTATGACATAGATCAAAATCTACAAAAAAATCGTGATCCGACTAAGAAATACGAAATTGTCAAAAGATCAAAAAGTAACGTTTAGTCAATTGTTAGAAGGAATCCTAAAAATAAAGAAAATTCTCATAAACATGTCAGGATGCGTCGCGGTCGGATGAGAGCGACAGTTTGATGCATGCGAGAGAATTAATTTCTTTTTTTCCTTAGTATTCAGTCGAAATTACCTGTGTCAACACTGTCAGCTTAGTCCGAGAAGCGTGCGGCAAGGAAATTAATGTGTTATGTCCATATAACTCCAAACGAATATATTGATTGAAATTGAAAGAAAATAATAAATGAATCGCATCAAAAAGTTACGTTAGAAACAACAAATAACATCTTTTTCGTTACACGTAACTAATAAATTTTACTCTCATAATTATAGATCTCACTGATTAAATTGCAAATTTTTTTTAAAGAATAAAGACGAAACCCGAGCACACAGTCCACCTGGTAAGTGGATGCTATGCCCATAGGCATCTATCCTAACTTAAGAAATCAAAATGCAGGTGCGATTGGACACTAAAATGGTAGCATGCATCGTTTCCAGTAAAAAGGGTCTCCGATTCTCCACACTCACCATACGGAAGACATTGAGCTGCTATTACACGTTGGTGTTCTTACCTCGTCGACCCGACCCATTAGTAAGCACTTACTCTTGAAATAAAAAAAATTAGCAAGTAGAAACTATATTTATGTTTAAAATTACGTGTCACATTTTAACGAAATTTTGTAAAATTGTGTTGCTTAATTCAACTTGAGAGATAGAATAGTTTTCATCCCGATAAGTGAACCTCGATATTTTTTATTGCGAATTAAAAAAAGTACAAAAGGTCGTCAGAGAGAGCAGAACAATGTCTGCCTCGTCAGTTAGTTTTTTTATATAAAATTGAAGTTACAAACGAAGATAGAGTTTACCCGATGGTAAGTGGCTACATCCCCTCCTATCTAATAGATGGCTTCAATGGCTTAAGAAAACGTAGCAACCACTTAACATCAAGTGGACTGTGTGCTCGTTTGTCATCCTTATTTTTTTTAAACCTATAGAAAGTTATCTAAGTTCATAAAGATTTACAAATGGAGGATGAGATTATTAAATGGCGACGCTAAGCAATGTTGAAAAACCTTTACAGAAGCAGAACACTACTGCAAACAATGTCATATTCGGATGAAAATCGGTCATTGCATTTGGAGACAATTTCGTTGTTGCAATCTTTTATCGACAGTTTACGACATGTCGTTGCCTTATCCTCAAAACCTGAAAACAAGAGTTGATAACCAGTGCGGGTGGTCAGTGACGACATATGGGTTTGTGATATGATCCTTCAATGCTTTTTGTATGAGACAGCTCAAGATCGCTTAATGGGCTACGGAGAGCGTTACCTATTTTTGAAGGGAGTTTCTCTTTGTAATGGAATTCATAATGATCCGCATTAGAAGTGGTTCAACCAATTATAGCCTAACGGTTAAGTTGGCTGAAATTGCAATGAGCCGGACACATTTTTATTACTTGGTAGAGCCACCCTGCAGCCGTATTCTGATTGTAGCACGAATGAGTCCGCTCGACCGGGGTAGGAACACGCTCTCACAGAATGCCAGTATATAATAGCGGTTTAATGTTGCTTTGTTTCCTATCGTGAGTGTAGATGTCCGAGACCCTTTTTACAGGAAACGAGGCATTCCGTCTTGATCCTTAGGGGTAGCAATGCCCCCCCGAACGGGTTCCCGCCTTGTCGTGGCGGGGGGGCTTAGTAGCCGTGGCTTGGTCTCCCACGGTGAACAAAGAGGAACCCACGTGGCTGGCCCGAGGTGAAGGGCCGGCCTGAGGTGGCCACTCCGAGTGGGCTTGGGGAGCCCACTTCGGATGTGTGCTGGTGGACTGCAGCGAGTGGGGACTCGCGCACCCTCTACCGCTGCAGCCGAGGTGGAGTCGCGGAGGAAGAGGAGTGTTGGTATGGCGATGCGCCACTCGCCCTATCCTTCGCGACTCAAACGGGGCCGCACCGTTGATGCGGTGGTGGTGGGGCTGCGGGGGGAGAGGATTGTCGGTATTGCGAGGCGCCGCTCTCCCTACCCTCCGCAGCCGAATCTTGGTTGGCGGCGGAGCCATAGACCAGATCCGCCGCTGGGGTCGGGAAGGCTAGTACTAAGTGCTCGTTTTTCCTGGCCCCATGGCCTTTGTGCATCGGACGCGGGGGCGTCTGTTGCACAGACGTAATTGGAGGCCGTGGAGGAAGGCGCGCCATGTGTTCTGGTGCGCCTTACCTGGGAAGGAGAACGGGGAGGAATTTTCCTCTCCCGAGGAGGTGCTGCCATGGGGCGGCAGGCGCTAGTAGGGCCGCGGATGTGTGCGAAAGCGTTCAAGCGACAAAGGTGGAACACCATGGGGTTTTAGTCGGTGCGAGTCCGACAACAAATTGTTTTAGGTAAGTCAAAACATCATCAGCAACTTCAAGCGTAATGTTCCCTACTATTAGCATAGGTGTAACATATACGTTAGACATGATGTCCGCCTTGGACGTAATATTATAAAACTACGGTAGTCTATATATCCCCAGTCTTAAAACAAAATTTATGAATAATCTAATCCAAGTTAACTCATATTATTTAAGATGAATAATTTAAGCTATTATCTTATACCTTTAAACGAGAAATTCTTGTATATATATATATATATATATATATATATATATATATATATATATATATATATATATACATAATCGGAATCTCGGAAACGGCTCCAACGATTTTCATAAAATTTAGTGTCTAGGGAGTTTCGGGGGCAATAAATCAATCTAGCTAGGATTTATTTTTAGAAAATGTCTTTTTGTCCGTGATTTCAGGCAATGAAAAACTGCTACAATATAAGAAGGTAAATTTTGACACTTTGTTAATGATCGTAATAGCTGAAGTGGATAACGAACGGTCGTGAAATCGTAATGCCTTGGTTCGCATCCCGTCTTGGGTCCGACTTCTTTTGTGAGAAAATCTATTATTTCGAGCCCTTTTTTAGTGTTTTAAAAATACGAAAATTTTAATTAAACTGATTGCACTCATGATATTTTATTCAAATAACCAGTTCAGTTTTTTCTATTATGTCAATAAGATCAAAAAATATTATTCACGTAATTTATATTTAAATGTAATTTAAAAAAACCGAGCAAAGCTCGGTCATCCGGATACTTATGAATAATGTTACCAGTGAACTACTAATGGTATTTGACTTTTTTGTATACCTATGAGGCTGATCACAGACTAAATTTTATTTGTATTTATTTAAAATCTGTTTGTAACCTGAAAGTCACAAATAAACTTTTTGATTTTATTTGATTTAATTTAACTCTACAGAACCACATTTTAAATGTGCCGTATCGTCTAACCATTCTGGTATTTATTTCGCGGCCATAAATATGTCTTCACCTATCCCACGTCAGGATCCACTTTCGCCTCGCGAATGCGAAAATGGGTAATAAATAATTGCCGTGAAAGGGCGAATAATTCGAAATGTATAAAGAGAAATATATTCGCCTAGACACAACAGATCTATCTGAATTTACGTCAAGTTAGTATTAATGTCGAACTTAATATTCACACAAAAGATTTTTTATGAAAGAGTAGGCAGGCATACGAGCGTGCGATTCACCTGATGGTAAAATACTAAAAGAAAGAGGTCAAAATATTATGATATATATTAAAGGCTAATTGTAATTTTTATTTTTTTAAAGTGACTTGGTTTTAATGTAAAGATAATGAGATTAGAAGCAAAGGGTTTGCTTCATCATTTATAAGTAATGCGTACAGTAAAGGAGTGAAATAGTTTGCCGACATCTGTTTTTCCGTCCAAATACAATCTGAGCGTCTTCAAGGCAATAGTGAATAGGCATTTGCTACGCTAAGATAGTGCAATTTACCATCTAAGACTGCATCACCACTTACCACCAGGTGCGATTGTGGTCAAGTACCGTCTTATAATAAGTAAAAATAGATGTTTTGGAACTTGACCGTCGGCAAATTGTTGTTCTTTTATTATTGTTAAAGTAATAATCTATGATGATACGAAAAGATAACGTCGTTAAACGTCTGCGCATGTGAGCTAATAAAGAAAACGATGAAACAAGTGCTCTGATGATGATAAGCCTAACAGATTTTGTCAGCTTTGATACTTGCAATTTTGGGATGGGACTATCGCCCGCGAATGCATATATATATATGCGATTCCGTTTCCGTCCGTTAGCCATGCTAAAACTCAAAAACCGATCAACCGATTTTGCTGCTGTAGTTTTCACAAGGACAAGCATCCAGACCCGGAACAGTACTTGTAGGCCATACAAATACTTGCTCCGTGCGGGATTCAAACCCGCGGTCCTTAGCGCTGTGCCTGCCACTGCGCCACGGAGCTCTATATATATATATATATATATATATATATATATATATATATATATATATATATATATATATATATATATATATATATATATACTATTATTTTACTACATATATTCAACACACAAAAATATTCATGAAAATCGGTTGATCCGTTTTTGAGTTTTAGCATGACTAACGGACGACAGTAATTGATTTTTATATATAGATATTTTATAATAAATGAAGAAAAATAGGAGTCTTACACGTATTAGAACCAAGCTCGACCGGGGAAGGCCTACGCTCTCATAGGATACCTTACTTTTGTTGCGTTTCGTATGGTGAAGGTAGTGTTATTTTACTATATAAGTTATACTTTTAAGTGCTAAGTTCAACCTCCTCGGTGAAAATACAAGGTGAACTTTTCCCTGTTCCAGAATGTGAGAAGCTACGCCCAGCTGTATGGCAAAGGTAGTCGTAGTCAATCACTATACCTTTCTTTTTCTATTTGTTTACAGATAGGTAAAGTCATCACATGTACGTCCTAAATTGTGATTTATGATGTACATGTGACGACTTTACCTATCTCTACTCGTATTTCCATCTAACATTTATTTTCATGAGCTCGTCGGTCGATCTCCTGAAAAATTTGTCATCGTTATGCTGGTAGAAGACATCGTCCACTACATTGGGGCGGTAAATTTGGCATTATTTGTTTAAATAAAAATATTTGAATGAAATCAAATCGAAGCGCTTTCCAATGTTTTTTGGATTTTTTTTTTGGATGGATGAACATTCATTCACACAGATAGATTGCCTCATAGGGGATATTTGCCACAGTTGCCATGATTAGGCGGATTGACAAAAATAGATTTTATTATATTAAGTTTCTACGCACTTAAAATTGCAATTAACAATTACATTGGCGCCGGCGGGGATCGAAACCGGGTTACTCGCATTCTGTTATATTTACAGCGAGCGTTAACCACTGAGCTACCACAGCTGATTTACCACGTGCTCGGCGGTGAAGGAAAACATCGCGAGGAAACCTGCATGTCTGAGGAATAAGAAAAAAAATATTTCGAAGACATGTGAAGTTCGTCAACACGCATTTGGGCAGCGCGGCGGACACTTCCTTGCCCTAAACCCTCTCAGAAATGAGGGGAGGCCTGAGCCCAGCAGTGGGACGTATATCGGCTGTAAATTCACTTTACTTTAAGTTTCTATGCCTACCGACCTATTCTACATATAATACCTATCTATTCCATTTCCCTTACAACACCCGCGGGATGATATAGCTACTACAGAGTGAAACACATATCTTGTAAATGTGTAATATATTATTATTTTTTTTAATTTTTATTTTAATTGGATTTTTACTGAATAATTGTCAAACTTGTTGTAACAAACAAGCACACAGTCTATATGATGGTAAGAGATGCTGTATCCTAAACACACATCTATCCGATTTACGAATTAAAATCTAGATGCGTTTTCGCCCCTGAAGATTACGATGGAATGCCAGGTTAGCAGTAAAAAGGGTCTCCGGTTGTCTACCCTCTCCGTACGAAACGTAGCAATATTAAGCAATATGAGAGCGCATGCCTTCCCCGGTCGAGCTGACACATACGTGTAAGACTCTTGTTTTTTCTTAATTTAGTATAAAATCTCGATACATAAAAATCAATTGCTGACCGTCAGCATTGCTAAAACTCAAAAACGGCTCGACCGATCTTGATGAAAATTTTTGTGTGTGAATAAGTCCTTAGATGGTTTGGTTTTTCATTTGAATCCGGTTGGCGTAGAAGGTGGTGCTGTTGTCGAGATCTAAGAAATTACCCGTGCAAAGCCGGGACCATTCGCTAGTATGGAATATTTTGTTATGAATTGTGAATTTTTAATAATAAAAATTAGCTAAACGTGTTTACACAAATAGGATCCAGCTTACACTCGGGACAAAAATAAGTTGACTTTGTCCTTTTAAACTAAACAGCTTTCAAATTTCTTATGAGTTATCTACATTTAAAAATAATCTAAAATATTTTGAATTATTGTTGTATTTTAATTTAAAATAATTATAAAGGGTTGTATGAGCACACAGAGAGCTTATAGTTAGGTTAAATACAATAATTTTCTTCTATCAGCAAACCAATACTCACAAAGCTCTTAACGCCATCTAGTATCGAATAGCGTTAGTAAACAACAGACAAAATTTACAACCACAGTGAAATACAGCATTACGTGTTAATTTAATTTTATTGTAAATAAAATCGATCTTTTTATAATAAGTTATAATAATTATTTTTATTTGCTATGGAAAAACTATATACAGTAGCACAGTTATGTGCTCTGAGACTAAGCCCATTATCCAAACATATAGAAGTGGATGTTTGATCGATCACCATGAAAATTGGTATGTATACCTATGTATTTTTAAATGGAGATGTTTTATATTTATAACCTAAAAATTAGAAACAAAGAATGATTTCTTATATTTACGCGAACACTACACATGATTAAAACTACTTTTACGGATTTTATCGCGTTTATTTTTACTTTTTATTTTTAATTCCCGACGTTTCGGGCGCTTTCCAGCACCCATGGTCACGGGGGACTGAGATGACTGACGTCCCGATGTCATTGTTAAAACCGGAGTACCTTCAGCTTTTTTAATTATTGTTTATGGTCCGATCCATGCAAAATGAACTAACTCTGTCTTGAGGTCTTGCAGTGGTATGCTTGGGTTTAGTTTTAATTTTATTGATTATAGGATCCCAAGCAGGTGGTAGTACCCAGCCTCCTTCTCTATTGAAATTAGGATGTTTTTTAATTTCAATAGCCTCACGTATCATCCTTGGTAGGAATCGGTGTTCTTTCGCGAGGATTTGTAGTCTATCAAATCTGATGTAATGGTTGGGGCCGTCTAGGATATGATCACAAACTGCAGACTTCCTTGACTTGATCATATCCTAGACGGCTGATCATATGATCATATCGGACGGATGATCAAGTCAAGGAAGTCTGCAGTTTGTGATCATATCCTAGACGGCCCCAACCATTACATCAGATTTGATAGACCACAAATCCTCGCGAAAGAACACCGATTCCTACCAAGGATGATACGTGAGGCTATTGAAATTAAAAAACATCCTAATTTCAATAGAGAAGGAGGCTGGGTACTACCACCTGCTTGGGATCCTATAATCAATAAAATTAAAACTAAACCCAAGCATACCACTGCAAGACCTCAAGACAGAGTTAGTTCATTTTGCATGGATCGGACCATAAACAATAATTAAAAAAGCTGAAGGTACTCCGGGTTTAACAATGACATCGGGACGTCAGTCATCTCAGTCCCCCGTGACCATGGGTGCTGGAAAGCGCCCGAAACGTCGGGAATTAAAAATAAAAAGTAAAAATAAACGCGATAAAATCCGTAAAAGTAGTTTTAAATCATAGAAACAAAGAAATTTAAAAATTTTGACTTTATTAACATTTTTTCGATCTTGCGCGGCAATTGATTAATTAAATTGCATGCGCTAAGATAAAAATAAAAGTAGCTGAACACAATCTATGATATTTACTGGCAGGACGTACTCCGGGCTTAGGTAGTAGACAATATACTATACAGGGCTTGTGCTTATACTTTAATAAACCAGAAAATTTGCTGTCGAGAGTTGACAGCTAATTACAAATAAGAAAATTTCCAAAGAGAGTAAATACAGGTATCTTGGTTATTACATTTCTTAAACATATATCTATAATCCACGATACTAACGTGGCTATTCCAAGAATGTTATACAGAATAGCAAGAAACTTTGACGCAATATCGTCTCAATATCTTCTTAGAGATTATCACCATTGCCATCGTCTATTAAAGTACTTCCAATTTTTACCTTTTTTATAGAATGAGAATGATAAATCAGTACACAATTCCACCTGATGGTAAGTGGATGCTGTGGCACATAGACATCTACATTTATCCTCGATTTAAAGTTAAAATGCAGCTGGTTCCTGACTCCTGAAGATTAAGGTGCCTCATAATCAATATAAAGGGTTTACCGTTTTTTTACACTCACCATACGAAACATAGCAGCATTAAGCTGCTATTTTACGTTGGTATTCTACGGTAGCGTGGTCCTTCCCCAGTTATGTCGACACACTTGTACTACAATCATAACGTAGCTGCAGCGTGCCTCTACCACGTAAAACCTTTTTGCTGGAATCGAGGTATTCCTTCTTAGTCCTCGGGAGCGACAACGCATTTGCATTTTGATTCTTAATTGAAGATAAATGTGGATGTCTATGGGCCACAGCATCCACTTACCATCAGGCGGACTGTGTGCTCGTTTGTCACCCAATGCTATAAAAAAACTATAAATAATATTAAGCGACCACTACAATTGTTAACTTCTTTATAATATACTATATCAATCATTATCATTACGTCCTACCAAAGTCCCTTTGAGCAAACGCCTCGTCAATTGATTGCCTCATAAGAGACTATTTCCATAGGTGCCTCGTTTGGCAGATGGATTGACAGCCGTAGTTTTATGTTAGATTCTGTTGCGCGTCTCCTGCCACAGTTTCCTCTCTGTCGCCTCTTAAGTCACCAATGGGCTGTTATAGAGTAATAAATATTTTATAATTGTTACAGCTATCATCCGGTAATAACATATAATTTTACTGTTGGTTTACTGTTTTTTAACTATGTTGCATGTCTCAGGAGACATGTGAAATCAGCCAACCCACACTAAAACTGCGTGGAGGAATTTTCTTTATTTGAATGGTAAGAAGTGTAACTTCTCTATCGACGTTGTGAAGATATTTTGTACGGTATTAAATATAAAAATACGTTCCGTTTTCTTGTAACGGTTCACCGCCAGGTGCAGCATGAGTAATAAAATTAAAGAATAATGATATTTCGTAAAGAAGTATCATTTCGTGCGTTTGTACACAATTGCACGTACTTACGATTTTTTTTCGAATATCCAATCTAATAAAGCAAGATAATTTTATTGCGTGTTTCCAATTGTTTTGCATATGAGACTACAAGTCCCATAAAGGATAAGGTTTTTTTTATTCCTTTTCCATTTAGGGACTTACGCTATTTTTAACATGTCAGTCTCATTGTACCTTATAACTAAATAACACACTACAATCTAATAATACAAACAACAAAGTATAGGGTTATTTAGGGTTATTTTGTTTATAAAAACCAACGTAACATGAGGTTGCAGATAGTACTATATTTTATTATTAAACTAAGGTGACAAAAACTTACAGTTTACCAGATGGTAATTACCTTATGCAGCCTATACACTTGCAACTATATTCGAATAAAAACGACAGATATGTTTTTATTTATTTACTAGCGTACATCCGGTGTACTGCGCTTTTTATACGTAGCAGAGCCACGCTGCAGCTATATTGTGGTTGCAGCACGAATGGGTCGGCTCGACAGGGCAAGGATCACGCTCTCACAGAATACCAGCGTAAAATAGCAGCTTAATACTGCTCTGTTTCGTATGGTGAGTGTAGAGAACCGGAGACCCTTTTTTACTAGAAACGAGGCATTCCATCTTAGTACTCAGGGGTGACAACGTATCTGCATTTTTATTCTTATCGAGGATAAATGTAGATGTCTATGGACCACAGCATCCATCAGGTGGACTGCGTGCTTGTTTGTCACCCTTATTCTATAAAAAAAAACTCGCTTGTGCTACTACACTAAATAAAGACATTATGTTTATTAATATAATATGAAACCGGTTTGCGACACATCGGTTGATTGTTTCAAAGTCTACAACGGACACACGTGGAAACATTTTTTGTGTTTTATAAAAGTAGATTTATTTATTATTTAATGTAACATCTTACAACTAAGGTGACAATGAGCCAAGGTATTATTAACTTCGCTCATTGTCACAAATAATTGTCAATAATAATATATTTATTTCGACCAACAAGGGTCGTAAAACATAATTAGTATCTTTATGTGATAACATAGCTTATTTTACAATAATAAACAGCGTAAACTTAGCTTATGTTGTGCAACGAGCCAACTTGCGGGCTATCAAGTTAGCTTTAGCTCTTTATCAATATCTAAATTGCGCCTCAGGTTCAAGATACTTAAAAAGTTCTATTCTCTTCAGAGGGATTCCATTCACTTTAATAAGAGGTACGCTAAGTGGACTTTTGTTTATTAATGCCTATCGGCATTCTCTGCCAGTTAATGAGCTATTGAGGCAGGTAATGCGTTCTCACCTCTGAGGACTAAGATGGGATGCCTCAACGCCGGTAATTTTAATGGCTCTCGAAATTCTTCACCGGAACACAGTAGTGCAAGCACTGCTATTACGCGATGGAAATAGGTAAGAGCTTGACACCCATCCAGAATCGTATCCTTATTCGTAAGTCTCACCATTTACTTGCTATCAGGAGTACTGTGTACTCGTCTGTCTCGCTTATTCTATAAAAAAAGCCTCAGTCAGTCGTTGGACTGCACGTCAGAAGTTCTTAGCTTCACAAATTTGTAAACATTATTTCTGGGCAGCTTAGAAATATTTTTCAGGAGGTGTTGTAATATGTATCCCAGAAAGTACGCGAGTACAGTGCTTTTTCCCCATACAAAAAGTGCCCGACGTGCATTAAGAAGTTTTTGCAAAAAAAAATTATATCATAGTAACGTCATTATATTTGTAGTTAGATATACTAATAAATATATATTTCAAAACTTTTATGTTCGCCACTAACTTGATATTACATTTTCCATGCTCTTTCAGATTTTACACTATGAAATTAGAACGTGCTAAGCAAGTTGCAAACAAAAATAAGTCACACTTTCAACATCAACTAATAAGATTTAATTCAAATGGAGTTATTTAAAAGCCACCCCAAATAAGGCAGGGTTATCACATACTGCTTTTTATGGAGCTCATTAACCAACGAAGCTGGGCTCATAAATATCACTTCCTTGGCGCGTTTTAGTGAACACAATTTTCATTTTAAGGTGCCAAGTCAACTCTTTATGATTATTTATCCTCGGCTTCGTTACTGCTTGGGTTCTGTGCCGCGAGCTTTCTTTGCGGGCGTGTTCGGTAATGAACTAGGTTTTCGTTTTAAATCCGTCGCATTTATAAATGGCAACGTTCAATGGTTTACTACTTCTGGAATTTAAAAGATTGCAGGTAGTGACTTCTTATATTTACGCGAACACTACAAATAAAATGAAACTAATTTTACGGATTTAATCGCATTTGATTTCGACTTTTTAAAATTCCCGACATTTCAGGTACTTTACACACAAAATTGGCTACATCTTGAAGCGAGCTTCCAATAAAACCTACTACAAGAAGAAGGTTAGTTAATTTTTACCATACATCAAGTATAATAGAACAAACAAAAAAAATCTATAAAAACCTGCGTAAAAGAACAAACAGCTGACGTGAAGTACCGACGCTCCGGGAAGTCTGCAGTCTGTGAACATTTTTTAAGATTGGCCCCGCCATTACATTACATTTGATAGACTACAAATCCTCGCAAAAGAACACCGGTTCCTACCAAGGATGATTAGCGAAGCTATCGAAATTAAAAAAATATCCTAATTTCAATAGAGAAGTTGGATGGGTGCTGCATGGGATCCTATAATTGATAAAAGTAAATCCAAGCCCAAGAACATCACTGCAAGACTTTAAGATACTGTTAGCTCATCTGCGTAGATAAGACCAAAAAATAATATTCAAAAAGCGAAGGGCTAACTATGATATTGGTACGTCAAACTTCTCAGTTCCCCCGTGACCATGGGTGCTGTAACGAACCCTAAACGTCGTAAATTTAAAAAAGTCGAAATAAAACGAGATTAAATTTTCATTTAAGATTGCAGGTTGCTAACAGGTCTCCATAACCCCGACAATAATAAAAACTTAATTATGAGCAATCCCAAATGAAATAAAAAGAATTAAAAAAAATACTTTCCTATTATAAATCAATTTTTACTAGTTTTTACTAGGTGTTGACTGAAGAAGAAGGTAACAGAAACGTTGTCACCTATGAGTATTAATTTGGAGTGCCTCGTAGCCTGTAAATTGACAATAAACTAATTTTGTTCTTCCACGTAATTTTCATGGCGGTACAGACATCTTCCTTAAGTTGTGTGAAGAAAACCGAAAACCCCTTTTACCGGCAACGGGGTATTCCATCTTACTCCTCAGGGGTGACAACGCATATGCACTTTGATTCTAAATCAATGATAGTGGGCGCCCATGGGCCACAGCATCCACTTACCATCAAGTGGACTGTGTACTCATTTGTCACAATTATTCTATAAAAAAAACTAATAACGCAAATAGTGCGTTGCGTAAATTAAAAAATGCAGTCGCATAAAATTTCTTTGAAGTCGTTTAAAAAGATGTACAAAGGTCGATTAAAATGCATCATACGTTTTCACACAGAATCTTTGGGATGAGAAGCTCGATGTCGACCGCCACGCCCAGCGGGTACCTCATCCTATCAGTAACGGATATCGGTTCGAGTTTGCGCATTCGACCGATTGGTTCCACATCCACAATCTCATATACGTATGGTTTATACATCTGTTCGAAAATCACCTATAATAGAACGTATACATACGAATTCACAAGATATAAGTTTTAATCTATGCACATATAAATAAAATTAAAGTCTCTGTCTATAATATTAAATAAAATAACTGGCTTATATTAAGCTCGTGGGGTTATTTGTACGCTATTAAAATATAAATAACCATTTCATTTTGGTTTTTCACTCTGTCTGATCAGGTTAAACCTTGAAATGGATGAACCGACTGTAATTAAACATCACGAATAGATATGCAGCAATTTAAGAAGCAATGTAGGTACTATTTTAGCGAAAAAACTTGAATATTTTTTTGCAATCAGTAAAATTTTATAAATCGTCTTTGATTACTTTAATTCTAAACAACGTCACATTAATAAACTCTATCCAGCCGAAGTTGAAGTGTGTTGGTAGTACTGAATATTTAAATTTGTGAATATTGTGTCATAAATTAGTTGAAAAAGAATAGTCAAATTGGAAATTAGTAGCTTATCCACATGCATCCTCTAGCTGGACACAGGCTTGCTCCCAATTGTTAAATGGTTTTTGAAGCCGCGTTACCTCAATGGGAGTTGACGAACTTCACACACCCTCGAAATAGTTGTATAATATACAAGTTTGAAAAATATTCTCAGACTTGTAGATTTCTTTGTTTTCTTTCGGTATCTGGAATATGGTAAATCGGCACTAAAAACTGCTATTAACAATTTCATAGCCGCCCGCGGATCGAACCCTCACGTACTAGGACTACTGTCCCATCTGACAGTAAAAGGTGATGATACAAAGGATGGTAAAGCGCTCTCACTTAGCATAAGAAAAACCTATTCTCTCTTGCCATAAAGACACCCCTATTGTAATCAGATGGAAGGTCAGATTCTTACAACTTATTCCACTCCTTTGTAGTGAACATTTTTTGATCAAACCGATTTTGATGATTTATTTCTAACAAATAGGTTATAAAAGTTATAATTCAGTGACGGTTCCATATAAATTTGGAACAAAATTTCTATTCTAAATTTCAAGAACGCACATCGCGTCAAAATTCACGATACCATCCACACCATCTGGATGTTTGGCTGGTCCACCAATATGCGTTTTACTGGGAGTTTTCTTTCTCGTACAACTTGTATGTGGAATGGTTTACCACCGGCGATTTTTCCGGACCGATACGACTTAGGAACTTTCAAAAAAAGAGCTTACTCCTATTTAAAAGGCCGGCAACGCATTTGCAATTCCTCTGGTATTGCGGTAGTTCTTGGGCAGAGGTAGTCACTTACCATCAGGCGAGCCTCATGCTCATTTACGCCCTCTTCTATAAAAAAGGTGCCAAAGGGATGAAATTTTAATGTAACTATTTAGACGATATTAAGATTTTGATATTCCTTAATTTACTCAAAAGGGCACGGGTAAGAAATTAACTTTGTATAAAAATTAAAAGCTTACTTCAAAGAACTAAAAATAATAAAATAATGACTTCTTAAATTATTATTTTATTATTGAATAGTTTTATTCAATAATAAAATAATTTTACATTCTGAAGTCAAGGATTTAATTCTTCAATGCACTATGTCCTGGTATTGACTTCAAAATTAATATTTCAGACAAAAAAATTATTAGAAATTTTAGTTCTTTGGATTTGGCTTTTTATTTTTGTTAAAAGATATTTTTGGAATAAAACATTTTTAAAATACAAGTTGAAAACGTTCAAAAATAAAATTCAATACAAAATATTTGTCTTACAAGTGTGTTGTGACCCCAACAGACAATCTCTTGCAAGCAATTGCGACACGTACGACGTATATAGCAGCTGTCGTCCTCCTCGAGTATTTTAACAGAATAAGAGTTAAAACTGAAATTGCGTCATTCAATCGAAGGCTTTTTATCGCGCAGTCATAGTGTAACAACACCCACTACTCCATATCATCCCGTGGGTGTCCTAAGAGGCGACAGAGGGAAACAGGTCAAGAGATGGGCAGCAACGTCTCCCTAATAGCGACTCAAAATAAAAAAACTGCGGTAGCCAACCCGCTTGGCAAGTGTGCCAACTATGCCAAATGGATTACCTCATAAGGTATGAGGTCTATGTTTAGAATAGAACTTTAATATGCGGTAACAGTAATTGAAGGCTTCACTGAAAATCAAAGAACATAAATAATAGTATTTCAATCATAGCGCGAGTTTTTACCGTTCTCATAAGAATGAGTTTATTCGAGTAGTCCGCCTACTATCGAAGGGGTGTCCAATATTCAATAGGTATCGACACATCGTCGCCACGCCCAGCGAGTGGAAAAAAATGCTTCGAGAGCGCATGTCCAATCGAACGATCGGTTTAGATGGACTTGTCGACTCGTAAACTGCTTGCAGTGTACGAGTTACGACCTTTGGTGATGGACTCCGGTCGCTACAAAAAAGTTTAGGCTGTTAAAACAAAATACACTCTACGTACAAAATGTCTACAAAAAGTTTCAGAGGAAATGTCTTTACTTTGAATTCGTTTAATTTAACACTATCATAATACAATAAGGTACAATGTGTTTTATTTTTATAGAATAAGGGTGACAAACAAGCACACAGTCCACATGATGATAAGTGGATGCTGTGGCTCATGAACATCTAAGTTTAACGTCGATTAAGATAATTAATATTTGTGGACTTAGTGCCTTATTACTTTAGCAATTTCCGTGAATATTTTTTATAGATTGAGTATAACAGACCACGTGATGGTAAGTAGATGATGTGGCCCATAGACATCAATTTTTTTACCGTTGCAACTGAGTACTAAAATGGAATGCCTTGTTTCTAGTAAAAAGGATCTCTGGTTCTCTATACTCACTATACAAAACACAGCAGTACTAAACTGCTATTTTGCACTAGTTTTCTGTGAGTGCCTGGTCCTACCGCGGTCGGCTAACCCATTAATACTACAACAATAATAAAGCTGCAGCATGGCCACGTACGAACATTGTAGATTAATCTAGAAAGTCAATTTAATACAAAGTTTTGACTTCGCAAATACGTAAAATATGAGAGGAAAATGAAAATAAGACTAGATACTCAAACCTTACCGATGTTTGGAAATAAATTATTTCTGATGCTATGTCACTGCACTATCTAATGAGAAAAAATTGAAAAACTAAAGTAAAGTATACTGCTGAACATAAGGCCCGGTTTATATTTTGAGAAGTGACAAGTGCTTAGTGCGTGTGAACAAGCAGTGGCAAGTAAAAAGTGTGAATAAAATATTCACTAAGCACTTGTCATTTGTCTGTTGCACTTGCCACTCGCACTTGTCACTTCTCAAAATGTTACCGGGCCTTAGTCTCCCCATAGATACCCTCTTAGGTGGGATTATATATTTACCATAGTTACCACGCATGACCAGCGGGTTGGCAACCGTAGTTATTTATTTTTAGTCGTTATTAGGAAAACGCTGCTGCCCATCTCCTGATTTGTTTCTCTCTGTCGCCATCCACTGATGATATATGTCGACAAAACATAAACGACAAAATATACAATGTATGTTTATAGCTATGGAAGATACGAGAGGTGTTCACAAGATATAAACTTAAGTACCGCGCTAAAAAATTCTAAATTCAAAATATAACATAGGTTAATGTTGGTTTAGAGCCTAAATAGAAAATCACAAATTCTTTTTAAATTTACGATCTTGGTGAATACTTCATTATATGTCATTGAAGTAATATGTACTTACGTACTAGAATAGCTATTTCAAACAAAAAATGTGCGCTACTCTGTGTTCGCGCGGTTGGTTTTTTTATCATAGTACAAACATAAGTAGAATGATCCGTAGGTAATAGCAGATTGTATTGTTAAATAGGTAAACAATTTTTAAATTTTGTCATTTATTTTGTATATTATATTTACTTATTTAATATAATATTACATAATATTATATCATAATTACATTTTAATGATATTTTTATCTGCATATTTTAAAAGGTATTTATGTCTAATATAAAAAAATATACTAAATAAATGTTTAACGAAACTTAGATATTAATATAACATTTAAATTACAAATATATTTATTTAAGTTAGAATAAGAGTAGTTCATTAGTGCTGGGCACGCGAGAGTTAAAAGTGGACAAGTTTATTCCAGTTTGACTTTGATGTGGAAATCTAAAAATAAAAAAAGAATAATGAGCAGATTTAAATATAAAAAAATTGTCTAATTATGATAACTTATATATGTTTCTACAAAAAATGTGTATAATAATATATTCGTCCTAAACTTAAGTACCCACAGAAATGTCGTATCTGAACAAATTAATTTCATAATCTATATTCCATGACACGAGATGGCGTCTTAGTAATAATTTGTTTTATTATTAAACTATAATACCTTTTTATTGATTATCAATATCTTATTAACCGATGAAAAGTAATTCTTTGGTTTTCACGATGGCTATACTTATATCAAGAGATTTTTTTTTAAATCAACACAACACATCAAGCGTCAACTCAACAAGCGCCTAGCGAGTATTGATTAAAGTGCGGTGTATGCACCGCAATTAAATAGAACAGAGTAGCTGAATGCAGTGTCGCCTCGAGTACATAGTACATAATAGCTCTAATGTATGTAATTTTTTTCTAAATTCTGGTACTGGCAGGTGTTATGAATAATTTTTATGTTTACTCTGAAAAAAAAAACGAAATGAACGCGTATTATAATAAAGAAAAAAGGAAGGACCGGTTCCATTGTAAAACCTAAAATTCGGGACTTTACTCAAACACACAAAAATTTTCATCAAAATCGGTCTATTGTTTAGAAGAAGTTCAGTGAAAACAAACGTACAGAATAATTATCTTTATAATACTAGCAATATGTCCCAACTTCCCACGGGTGATATCTGGATATTGACAACAGCACTGCCTAACGGATCCAATCGTAAATTTAAACCATTCCGGAATCCACTAAAACACACACAAATTTTTGAATACAAAATCGGTCCATCCGTTCATTGGCAAAACACGTATAGAAGAAAAATATATATGTAATCTTGTATGAGGATATAGCACCAATACATCGATTCATTTCCAATACCAGTAGGCGTGTGTGACGGGCGTGCCCTCCTCGCCCTCAATTGGCTGATCGGAAACCAATCGATACCCAATACAGAGTTCCATCGCTTTATTGGACGGAGGCGAGCTTTTTCCTTTTTTATTTCAGGCACATCACAGGCTTCTTTTAATTTTAATTTCCTCGCCTTTGATATTTAAATAAAGAAATTCAAACGCGGGAACAAAGTATAAAATAAGTTGGTAATTCTGTAAAATATTCCATACATGTATAATTTTATAAATTATTAGATTTTCCCTGCGGCTACGCTGACGTAGGTTTCAGTTTAGCAACATCATTAGTGTTTCTAAGGTTTAACAAAACAAAACTCTTATGGAATTATGTGCTTGTTTGTCACGTCTGTCGGCAAGACTGTTTCAAGTAGTTGGTTGAAATTTTGCGATTTACAATATGTTGATCCCCAAACACAAAGGGATACCCCTTCAAATTATACTGGAAAGCTATTTAGCTTTCCAGTATAATTTGATAAAACATATTTGATGTACCCCATTCCAATATGATTTAAATCATTATTTATGTTTAATCTTATTGCACACTTTGCCGAAAAAAATATTTAAAAAAGAGTTTTTTCTAAAAGAAAGAAATGTTAATAAGCCTGCTTAAAATATTAGATTAACGTCAATGGAGTGACGGCAAAAAATATGTATTTAATAAAAATTAAGCGCACGATTTTTTCTCAAAGGGCAGCAACAATGACTCTCTCACAATAGTACGACTGAATCGGACAAACTAATTATTATTTGTTCTCTCCTCCATTTTTTATCTATATCCCTCTTCCTTTCGCTTAAAGGATAAAAATAATTACAAGATGAAAGATATCCCTTGCGACGGGCGCGTCTCTTTTATTTTATTTTTTGTCTATATTTTTTTATTTCGTTTTGTTTTTGGACCGAGACGCGATCTGTCGTCGCTTCTCTTGTAATTCATCGGCGATAACGAAAGCATTATATGGATATGACATGATTTTTTATATTGTTATAAATACGGCCCTGGACTGACAAGGAAGAAGTCTCTGCTACTTGATGAAAATAGCAAAACGCCTGATCATTTTTAAATCTTACTTTCATTATGACAATATAAATTATAAACAAACCACCTTTCGCGTGCCTTGAAAAAAGCAAATTTTAAATGATCACTTTGTCGTCCATCTGTCCGTCTATCAAGACTCTCTTCGTCAGTTTGATATCAAATACCATACGTCTACGGTCTCTTGGATATCTAAATTCAAGTTTTAAGGCAACGCTATCAAAAGAAGTTTTTTGAGATTGGTTGCAGATTGACAGATTCTTCTTTTCCGACTACAAACAAACATTTCGACGAAATTTTCGATGCTCCGACAGTGATATAGATATTCGGTACTTACCTTAGCTAAAATTACCTTAGTTAAAATTATATATAGTTAAGTTTTACAGAACTCCAGGATGCGAGTTCCACTCCTACTACCGATTTTTTTAATTACTAAAATTGAAACAAACAAGAACCTTGCTGGCTAAGGGGCTAAGCACATGGTGTAAATTTCACTGTAGGTAGATTGCTTGGGTAGTGTATGTCTGATCTTCACCGGCGCCAAAGAAATTTTTATTTTCAATTTTAAGTGCTGATTAGCCACGAACTCTAGGATGAAAAAAAACATCGAAAAGAAAATTGTATGCCTGAAAAATCAAAAAATATTTCGAATAAATGTAAAGTTTGCCATCACGTTTTGATGCAGTGCGATGGATATAATTTTTTACCCTAAAATCCTCTCGTAAATGATGCCTTTACCTATAAATTTACTTTTTTTATTGGAACAATTACATGCAATATCTTGGAATATAAGAAATAATTCAACTGCTTATCTACACTAATCCAACGAAGACTTTTAATTCAATTCTTGGTGCATGTTAATTAACCCTTTCTAGGGAATTCTTTGCGAGGAGACAATAATAATAAGCGGCCAAATGAGCGCTAATGTTAAGGTTTTTTGCGCTTCGCTTTTTAAGTTTAGCTAAGAATAGACCTGCAAACTAGATAATGCTATTAATTAAATGTGCAATTTACGAGAAGCTCTATAGTAGTTCATCTCAACATATTCTGACATTTGTAAGCGTTAATAATATACCCGCGAAAAATATTACGACGTAGTGTTGTAGCCCATACCAAGACATAGTTATATATTAAAGTTAAGGTTGTAGTAAAGAGCAGTATAATCAAAGTTTGAGTACCAACAACACGTCTCCTTCATTGACACCCTTCCTACCTTACACATTAATGTGATAGAATTTACTTATTGGTATGAAAACAATTATTACAAACTAAAAAAAAAAGTTATAACCTACGTCTACGTCAAACTGGGCTACTCTCATTGAAACGGAAACATTTTTATTCAATATAGGTTTTAAATAATACTTATTGAAAGTCACTAAATTTCTTAGTGTTATTGAGAAATTATTTTTTATGAAGAAGAGGCAAACGAGCATGCAGCTCAGTGCTAAGTCTCGACCGCTATCTACGAACAATTGCAACACCAGTGGAATAGTAAATGCCTTGCCGGACTCTTTTCTTGAAGAGAACTAAGTTGTATCGATCCGGAAAAATCACCGGCATCAAATATTCAATCGCTTTAATGCATGTTGACGGACTTTACATGACTTCCGAACTCCATTATTTCTTAGACATACAGGATCCTTCACGATGTTCCATCATATCTGAACACTTTTTACGTGGTAGAGCCATGCTGTAACTATATTGTGGTTGCAGCACGAATGGGTCGGCTCGACTGGGGTAGGACCACGCTCTCAAAGAATACCAGCGTAAAATAGTAGTTTGATGCTGCTGTATTTCGTATGGTGAGTGTAGAGAACTGGAGACCCTTTTTCCTGGAAACGAGACATTCCATCTAAGTCCTCAGGGCTGGCTAGGCATCTGCATTTTGATTCTTAATTGAAGATCAATGTATATGTCTATGGGCCACAGCATCCACTTACCATCGGGTGTACTGTGTGCTCGTTTGTCACCTTTATTGTATTTAAAAAAAACACATAATGAATCGATATTTATAATGGGATTAACAATTTCTTTAGTGCTGGCGGGGATCAAAGCTAGATTACTCACGTTTTACAAAATTTACAGAGAGCATTTAATACCTGAACTGTCACTACCTCATTTCCCAGTAAGAGGGTCTGGTTTTTCTTACAAATTCGGCTCTAGTCCGGTCCTATTACTCAGGTCACTCAATCAAACTCAGGTCCTATTACTTTTTATTAGGCATCATTTTTATTGCATCCCTATTAAAAATACAAAGGGCAGACTTAATCCAATTAAGAATATCGTCACTTATAGTCCATCAAAGATCCACCTTAGGCTTTCCCCATAGATAGCCTCATAGAGGGGATGATAAATTTGCCATAGTTAACAAGTTTGGCAGGCGGGTTATTAATTTAAAGACGATACTGCTCATTACCAGATTTTTCCTCCTGTCTTCCTTGCGACACCCCTGAACGATATACTCGAATGGTAGTATATATTCTAAAACCGCAACTGCATGGTATACTGACTGCTGAGTCGCTAGTAAATCACAACATTGTACAAAATCCAAATGCGACATTATTGACTTAATCGCACTATTCAAAATGTATTATAACGCAATGTTCGATTAAACCGCATCCTCTAATTAGCACTTTAAAAAACCTTTTTAGAGCAAATAACAGCCCGTGTTAACTCCGACAAATGGCAGGTACGCCCGCATTAAAGTTAGGCCCCTAACCCTTCCATTCCGGGGTCATTAAGGCCCCACCCCGCCGGTCATCTTAATCAACCCTTCAAAGGACAATCGGTCGACTTGACCCCTCGGGGATTGAGTTGGAATCGCCAAAACTAATTATTGTTATAGGCTATTATTAGTGTATTTGGGCGTTGATCAATTATTTATGTTTTCATTCGTTCAGTGATTGTCATTAATATTTTTTTAAACTGATTTGTTTATACGTGGTAGAGCCATGCTGCAGTTATATTAGTAGTATAGTTGTAGCACGAATGGGTCGACTCGACCGGGGAAGGACCACACTCTCACAGAATACCAGCGTGAAATAGTAGCTTAATGCTGCTGTATTTCGTATGGACTGTGTGCTCGTTTGTCACCCTATCCTATAAAAAAAAATGTGTGAAATACCCAACTGTTTTAACCATTATATGGGTTGGGTTTGAAAGTAAGTCGCCTGAATTTGAAGATTCTGTCACTGTGGCTCTCGTTGACCGGGATTCCCTCAACTGCGCCACGTTGAGTGGCGTAGGGCTTCCCTTCCCAACTCTCTACCTCCATAAATCAGGTTTGTATAGTCAAAAACATTACGAAAACATAACCTCGAAATGAGATTTTAAAAATTTATAAAAAAAATTAACCACCTACGGTGGGGGGGGCGACTGTACAACTCCCCCCACTTCTACACCACCCACCACCTCCCATTTCAAGCGTTTTACTTTGAAACCTTACCCCATTATATCAATCTTATTATTATCCTGACCTATGTAGGTTGCGTAATAGAATTCATCTCTGTATATCGTATTGTAAGCATTGTAAGAGAGAGCCATGGAAAATGCCATATTGCCATTGCGATCGTCAATCAGTTTGCCAAGCGTGACGATCAAAGGAAACCTCTTTATAATTGAAGAGCATGACCAGCAGTAGATCTTACCTCTTTATTAATTTTGTACTAGTTACACTAAAATCCTGTGCAGTTGACATGTCTGTCACCTAGAGAACTAGGAAAAGATTACAGTCTCACATATTGTATGATCCTAACATACGTCTGGAGCCGTTACAGCTCAGATGGTTAGATGCCGGCACCAATAAAATTGTTAATTGCAATTTTAGGAGCTGATTTACCACGTGCTCGGCGGTGTAGGAAAACATCCTGAAGATACTTGCATGTCTGAGGAATAAAAAAAATAAAAATATTTCGAAGACGTAAAGTTTACCAACACGCATTGGGGCAGCGCGGCGGACACTTCCTTGCCATAAAATCCTCTCAGGAATGAGCGGAGGGAGGCCTGTGCCCAGGAGTGGGACGTATATAGGCTATAACTTTAATTTTATCTTTTAACATGCCACACTCGCTTCTTTCACATCTATACTTGTACATGGTTTTCGGTTGGGGGTACTCTTAACCCTCAAGCACAGACGTGCAATTTAGTAACACCAACACTGACGTACGTATGACATACGTCTATGATTTTAAAGACCTCTTGTGCGTCGATAGAGTGTAAATATTGTGATGTGAATTTACATTTCGGTTAAATATATTTAACATAACCTAGGAATATTAGAAAAACAGTTAAGATAATTAAAGCAAAATATTTATTAATTAATCAACGGCCTTAGAAGTAATGAAATTAACATAATTTTTTTAAAACAACAAAAAAATATTTTTTAAGAATAGGAACGTTTATTATTGATTTTGTTACTTACTAAGGATGGTTTTAGTTATAAAAAAATAGCAATCACATAAATAATGAAAATTAGGCACTTTTTAACAACAGTTGTTGCAGGTCGGCTTAGAGCACTGCAAACATACTGGTTTACCGCATGCTTGACAACCGTATCTTGTTTTGCGACTTTTTAGTTTATAATACACATAGCAATTCTTCATGGTTTCAAATTATATAATTTCATGACTTGGTTGACCCATTTCGGTAGCCATATCTTTGCCCAAGATACGACCAATAAGACTCGAAAGCTCATGTGAAAGTTGCGGCGTCATGTATCTTCGCTCGAAGTTCGGCTTTACTAAGCTTTTTCCAAGATTTTTCGTGAAACTCAGACGATCCGAAGTATTATAATTTGACATTATAAAAGAATTGACAGCAACAATATCTAAAATTCTGTGGAATATGATCAGCGGCCATCGCCTAAACCTTCTTGCACAGCAGTATTTGGCACATTTTTCATCTAAGGAATCAACACCTCCTTTACAAGAGTTATAAAATAATATTATTTCTGGGATCCCTTTGACCGAATCCATGCTCTCTGCATGGTGCATCGACGACAACATTATAACAGTTTTGTGTTTTTTTGCTACATAGGACAACAACATAATATCTTTCGTGAAACCGTATAAAACTGAATGAACTGGTCGAGTTTTGGAAAAAAATTCATCTGATTCACAAAACCAAGATGCGATAATTTCTTCGTTATTAGTAGCATCACCTCCAATACGTAGTATTTTTCTAGACAAAGATATGCCGGAAGGAGAATTACATCGCTTACGATTCATTTTATCTAAAGACAAACATAAACACATAATTTAAAAAAGTCACACTAACACTGACAATGCGTACGACGTACGTCAAGGTATCAAACTTACCTATTTAGACACGTGCCACACGTCTGCATTCCACTGTTACGGGGTCGTTACTGGCGAATAGGAAACTACCAAAAAGGACGCGTTCGAAATCCCGCGCAATTTAAAATTTACATCGAAAAATTGTTTAGGCGACGTACCACATACGTACGTCAGTGGTTGAGGGTTAACCTGGCTCATCTCCAATGTATCGCTAATTTTATATTATTCTGTTTAGAATTGTTTTAATCTCTTAACATAACAAAACATAACATAAGCTGTCACGTCCGTCACACAGAGAGGTAGGCATAGACTACGGAATTCCATTTGGCATGTACGTATGTAATATGTATCCTAAGATTTGGCACGATACTTACACACCTCTTTCGCCTGTTTCATATTCGTATATCTACGCCTAAGTATTACGTACTCTTTACTTTGCCCATATTCACCTGCGCAATTGATTGTTTCTTTGTTCAAATAGGAAGCAATCATGGAGCATTTGTTTCAACTAATAATTCAATGCCATTATAATTCTTATATGTTTATAAAATTAGATTAAAAACGTAAAATAAATATAAATTAAACGAAAAAACTTAGTAACTTACGCGAAAAATGAACACAAATGGTCTACTATATAATTTACGAATGTCCACTCGCAAACTTTCAAATACAACGTAAGAATAGTTTTATTTCAGTCAAACAGCATTAATTCTTTCTGCATCACAAAATAAAACGTCTCCGGCAAACAATGACCGAAGCATTGTTTTTCGAGGCATAATCATTTGTACACAAGTTGTTAGTAGAACAATGTAGGCTTCGTACGGAGGGCGACCCTTTCGGATGATGTCCACGCTCGGTGATATCTTCACGATATCCGGACTTGCTTGATGGACCGAGTGAGAACAGAGGCGTATTAGGATATAATTTTTATTCGAACGCCATATTATTTTGATAAATATTTTAATGTTTATTTTGGTCAGAGAGAGAAATTTAAAGAAACATTTCATGACTTAGTAAGAGCGGCACAGACAATTAGTTTTGTGTAAAATTTCTAAAGTTTTGAAAGTGCTTAGCTTTTACCGTAAGCTTGTGTGGTGAGACAGTTCATCAACCGCTATCATCCGTTGTATTAAAGCCGGTTAATGATTGTATAATTAAACAAGTGAAATCTTATGTCCTCTGGCATATGTTAAAATAACCATTGCTAAAACTGTTACATACCCTTAGTCGACGAGCATGTATGCGTAGGTATATGAATGTAAAAGAGGCGAGAGAGGTGTCTCAGGACTGTGCCAAATGGAAGTCTGTGGTCTCTGCCTACCCCTCTGGTTGACAGGCGCGAGTGTTTATGTATTATGTAAAATACAAAATTTTCAAACGCCTGGGGTTAAAGATGGAGTAATTCTAAGGATTGGTTCCCCAAGTAGTGCTAATTGATATGAAAACTTACAAAATAAAATAAATTAATTCGCTGTTCTTAACAATGATTCCGTTCGAGTATTAATCATTTCAAAATTTAGATTCTTAGTACAAGTTAGTATGTAGGTACATTAAATAAAAAGGAACATATTTATAAGCTTACACACATATTTAACACCTCAGATGATGTAAATGCCTATTTGTAAGAATTCAGTGTTCTAAATCTTGAGTATCTACATATCTTAAATTAAACTAAGCTCTCAGTTCAACTCTGTCCTGCCGATGGGCTGGACATGGCGGAATTTAATTGCGATTCGACAAAGTGGACTATAGTGGGCAAGTGTGTAGAAACAATTTAATGGGAAAACTAGTCCTAGTGTGCGTCGCCCTTTATCCCGAGACGATCGACAGTTTAGTGTGGACGTGACTTATGAGCTTTATAACTTTGTGCGGTATTTAAGTAATTATAACTACTGAAGCACATATCTTACTTAATGGCAAATGGTTTAATAATAGTCGTTTGTCTGTAACTAATATTTAGAGTTAATATTACAGATTAATTTATAATTTAATTAAGATACTATCTCCTTAGGTAAGGTTAGTTTACTTTTGTTTTATAATGTTTGTGATGACTATTGCAATCCTCGGAGAGTAGCAGCCAACTTCAAACAATGCTATATGTTTTCTTATAGAATGAGGGTGATAAATAAGCACACAGTCCATCTGCGTTGTCACCCCTGAGGACTAAGATGGCGTACGTCGTTTCCAGTAAAAAAGCGTCTCCAAACCTCTACACTCACCATGCGAAACACAGCAGTATTAAGCTGTTATTTTACACTGGTATTTTGTGAGAGCGTGGTTCTTCCCCGGTCGTGCTACAACCATAATACAACTGCAGCGTAGCTATACCACGCTAGCGTAGCTATACGTTATCACCCATAAAGACTAAGATTCCAGTAATTATAATAGCTTTATATATATAACCTTCAGGCCGGAATACAGCTGTGAAAGCATTTCTATTTTGCAGTAAAATTGATAAGAGAACCCATCCAAAAGAAATCCTACCAAAAAAAGGAGCCCTACCATCCAGTAAGCACATACATATAATATACACATACACATATTAGGCACGCCAATATCTAACAGCAATAAAATTCAATGTTTTTTTTTATCCATTGACGGTGGATTTAGGCGTTTTAGATGGAGATCTCTATTCGCTGTATTCTATAATATTTTTTGTCTGAACACCTTTTAGTCAGAGTACCAGCTTTGACATGCATGAAACGTGTAAATAGATGCTATGACTCTTAGACATCTACAAATTAAATAATGATATTTACCAACATGCTATATATATGCTAAAATGCTATATAATGCTATACTGAGACGGAGTGTTCCGTTGCCACTAAAAGAGTGTTTGATGCTCGTCAATAACCACGCGAAGTATAACAGCAGTATGTTGTTATTTCATGCTAAAATATTATGAGAGCGTAGCTATATATAAGTATATATATTATCAGCAATGCATATAATTTACCTATTCCTTCCATGTAATGCTGGGTTTACTTACGCAATGTATAAAATATGTAATTTATCGTTTACCATTACATACCTTTGCTACGTATTATACTAAATACCTAGATAATGTATAGAATACCATGAGGAGATCAGGTAAAGTATAAATTGTGAACAAACAAAACATATTTTTTTACTGAATCATCTTTACTAAGAGTAACAGTCAAATTTGGATTTTGGATGTCTATTAATTAATTAAAATAATATTAAGAAAAATTAAACACGAACACTTAACTAAATAAAGTTAGGTTATGTTGAGTCATATGACTGGGGAGGTTTTCTTTTTCATTTTCATAAATAAATATCTTAAGACAAACCGTTAAAAATTTAGGTAAAATAAAAGCGAAATTAATAATATTTTATACGTTTTCTGAATATTTTAGACATTCCATAGAATATTTTGGTACTCTGTACAATACCGGACCATACAAATTAACTATATATACACTTCCCCGGACTTATGTAATATATACTTCCCCGGACGTGTGGACGCATTAATTCGGACATAGCATTTTTTTATAGAATTAGGGTGTCAAACGAGCACACAGTCAACCTAGTGGTAAATGGATCCTGTGGCCTATAGACATCTACATTTAACCTCGCAGTATCAAGCTGCTATTTTACGCGTGTATTCTGTGAGATCGCGGTCCCTCCCCGGTCAAGCCGAGGCTTTCGTGCTACAACTATACTACTAATATAACTGCAGCGTGGCTCTACCACGTATAAAATGAAAGAGACATGAACAGTGAAACATGAGAGGGACACGTTATTATGTCATGATGCAGAGCTGCTACCACTTCAATATATTTTCAAAATGTTAAGTACATTTTATTAAAGGTGGACTTTATTAATAACAAATTCCTAGTCCATACAAAATCATCGCAAGTACAAACACCGCAATAACTTTGTGGACGAATCAAGGGTCGACCATTAACGCGCGGCTCCTAGTTCGATTACTTGTTACAGGTTTATTGGTCGACTTTTGATTGCCTATCCCTTGTTAATGCTGTTTCTAGCAACGCTACGATGTAAGTTTCTATTTTGCTATTTACCTTTAATTCAAATGTTTTAGATTAAAATGCTCATGATGTTTTACAAAATGAGGATAATGAAGTATAATATAAGTATAAGGAATAATGAAGGAGATTACTCGCATACATTTGATCGTTTTATTCGAATATTTCTAATACCATTAACCGAAGTCGGTTTGCTTGCGTCAATTTTTTAAATGTTTAGTGTGCCTTTCTTTTACAATGGAATCAAAAGCCGGGGTTGTTTGTTAAATCAAGTCGTGCAGGTAAAAGAGGACAATCAGGGCCCTTTCGTCCCCTTTCGCTCTTTTATTTTTTCTTAATTTCAACTTGATCTCAATCAGGAGTAAATTATAACGGCGAGTTAACTAAAAGAATGCCTCTTGCTGTATTGTCTACTCGCTGTTGATTTCTTTTCGCTCTTTTTGATCATTGGTATTTTCATAGAGCTTAAATTTTGATACAACATTATTTTGTCTATTTGAGACGTGTTAAAGATGTATAAGCCGTGTAGTGGCGGTGTAAGAGTATCCACTAACCCATATCGTCGTCGTAGAAAAACTGATACAAGAGATGGGAAACAACTCAAAATAATAAAAAACTGCGATTGCCAACTCGCCTGCCAAGCGTGGCAACTATGGCAAAATCCCCCCTATGAATCAATCTATAAGGGAGGTCTCATGTTAAGTAGTGGATTTTTATAGGCTGTATAGAATAGAATAGAATAAATATTTCGGAAATGATATTTTTTATCTGCTATTCATTTCAAATATATAACTTAAAAAGAAGATTTTTTAGAGATTGAAGTAATAAAAATATCAAAATATTTACAGCATTAAAGCTACATAGGTCTTGAGTTTTTTTATAGCATTGGGTGACAAAGGACTATACAGTACCTGATGGTACGAGAATGATGTGGCCTATAGACATCCACATTTATCTACAATTAAGAGACAAAATTCAGGTGCTTTGTAACCCCTGAAGACTAAGATGGAATGCTTCGATTCCAGTAAAAGGGGTATCCGGTTCACTACACTCACCATACAAAATACCAGGGTAACGCTGGTATTCAGTGAGAGCGTGGTCTTGCCGCGGTCAAACCGACTGAAGATATAGCTGCAGCGTGGCTCTACCACGTATATAAAACTACATTTGATATTTATTTACAAAATTTACTTCATGTTTTACAATATATGTCTCTGCCCTGGCTTTACTCTGGCTCCAGTCTGACTATGGTCTGATTCTGACCTAGCTTTGACCAACTGATAGCGGAAAATATGTCCAGAACAGAAACTCTGCACACAAGTTTCAATTACTAATGAGCAGCATTACCAGTGCGAGTGTATTAGCTCTGTGGCTACTTTTCGGCTAGATTGTTGCTAAATGTCGCTTTTTCGGTAAGTTCCAGCAGTAAATTCAAAAGAAAAAGGTTAATGTGATGAGTTGTATAATAATATAAATTAAAATAAAACTATGAGAAATGCTAAGTTGAGTAAAAGTAACTTAAACATTAAGTACGCAATTGCATATTAACTAAAATGTACACTGTCACACCAAGTTAATTCACAGTCACACTGCTACAACTGTCATGATATAAATAGATAAAAATAAGAATTTTCCACGCCGCGACTTCGTTTCCTCGCTTGAAGTTAAATTAACATTTTTTGTCTTTTTTTTGTTTATCGTCAGCCATCTTAACCCTTCCCCCTTTGCCGTATCGACGGTGATATTGTAAAAGATCTCCTCAGTGGGCGTCGGTACAAAATTGAATTTTTATCGAGATGAAAATTTAAATGTCGAGCGATGATTCGATTAAACATCTAAACAAAGCGAGCGAGGGATTTTTTTAAAGAATTTGTTATCATAGCTCTCGTTCAGTTTACTTTTATCATGGTATTTTAAAAAGATAATCCTGTTATACGGTTTTGATACGGGTACATTAAATTAAAAAAATGACATGTGCGAGTTGAAACACGCGCTAAAATGGTTCTGCATTGAAGATATGTCTAAAGTTTTCTAGAGTTTATAGTGCTAAACCAGATGCCATTAATTTTGTAGTAAATGTTTTTCAGATTTTTGGGAGACCACCTGTAACATAGTTTCTTTAGAAAATTGACCACACGTGGATCTCACATATCGATAGTCTCCAGAAAACTATAATACAGTCATCTCGCAGAGATTTTCATGATTAATTCATTTTGGCGCCATTTATTCAGTTCTGCCGAATCTAGTGCCACCCCGGCTCTAAACAAGCTACCCATGAGGCTGCCAAAGTGTATACACATACCACACTAGGACTTTGGCTTTTTCCCATTGGACCAAAATCATACCACCAGGTCATCCGGCATCGTCCACAAAATCATTCCACAGGAAGCCAGAAACGAAGAAATCGTTTAAGCACTTGGAGTAAGATCGTTCCGTAACTGTTTACATACTACTATAACCTACAAAAGCCGAAATCTTGACCTACAAAAATTCCGATTCGTCGGCATCGCTACCACGAGGGCTCTAATAGATCACTGTTCCTAGTTTCGTTAATTTCTAGCGCTATGCGCAAGCTTTTCCCGTACATGTCTCGAGATGGTTACAGGCTTTACTATTAAGTAAGTAGATATAATAGTAGTAGGTAAATAGCAGTTCTTGATAATTATGGCAAAATTGAAACAAAAATCTTTCTGCTCATTCCGTAGTTATGGAATTTCCCACTGTATCAGTTTATTACCTTCCAGTCGAACACTCTCTCTCGACTCAACCCTAAATTCTGCGAGTAAACAACATTTAAATTAAAATAGCGAATATGCTGCTAAAGTCTTCCCTATTAAACATGTCAGCCAATATGGCTGGATATAAACAAATGCGGAGAGTATTTACTTTTTCAAGCATCAATTATTTATTTCTCAACATTTCCCGCGCTCGAGTAGAACGCGAATCGTTAACAAAACACAATGTCATATGTAATTGACAACTACAATCATAAAGGTGAGTTCAGACACAATACAATTTTTATCATATTACTTCACAGCCAATAAAAATCTACAGTTGGACAAAAGCCTCCCCCATAGATTGCCCCATAGAGGGTATATTTGCTACAGTTGCTACGCTCAACGGCAGGCAACCGCAGTTTTTTTAGATATTAATAGAAAAATGCTGCTGCCCATCTCCTGACTTCCCTCTGCCGCCTCTTACGACACTTACGAGACGGTATGGTAAGTGGATATTTTACATGTAGCATGGCTCTGCCACGTTAAGTGGCTATATTACTGGTATAATTGTGGCACGAATGGGTTGACTCAACCGGGAAGGCCCACGCTCTCACAGAATACCAGCGTAAAGTACCAGCTTAATGCTGCTGTGTTTCGTATGGTGAGTGTAGAGAACCGGAGACCCTTTTTACCGGAAAAGAGGCATTACATCTCGACTGACAAAGCATCTGCATTTTGATTTGCAAACGACGATAAATGTAGCTGTCTATGGGCCACAGCAACTTACTATCTTACCATCAGGTGGACTATGAGCTCGCTTACGACTCTTATCCTATAAAAAAATTATTTAATCTAATTTCCCGATAAGGTAGAAACTTCAAATTTTGTATATACTTCAAATTCGGATGACAATGAAAGGATATGATAAAAAACGTGGATGAAAAAAAATTGATTTTAAATTTTAAGAAATTTCATTTGTTATGTAAATTTAATAAATTTTCTGGAATTTTATTTTATATAAGACAAATTAATCATAAGGAATGTTTAAACGTATCTTACTTCCGTCGCAAAAATAATTTTGAGCAAGTGTGAACAAACCTTTACGCGCTATATTTTCAGCTTCAATTAGCAAAACCGTGGGAGGGCACTAGTGTCGAGAAGATATTCATACGCGGCTGGTTAATTAATGCTCGCGTTTTTTTCTGCGTTTTTATCTATATTCGTATAACATGGGGGCGTAAGTCCTACTCAAATGTATTATGCTAGATTTGCTTGAATTCTGACGGGGGATCCAATAAGTATGACTAGTGACTTTACATTCATGATTTATATTAAAAAATACGTCTGGCTCTTTTATCATCATCTAAGTATCTCTTACCAGAATATGATATCTCAAAATCGAACACTTATTTACTGTCTATCACTAAACAATTGACAGTCAAACATATCAGTGATGTCAATTTTTATCGAGATCTTTTGTTTTATATTCGAGATTATTAATCGATCTTTAGCTACAATAGTCACTATCCAATACAAAAGCAACGTATCATAAAGGTAGACAGCAGTCGTGTGATGTTTGAAATAAAGTTACTAGTTAAATTTTTTTAATTAATGTGTCAATAGCCACAAATCCTTCAGCCTAAAAGAATTCAGCAAAGACATATATTTTGAAAATTGAAAATA
Source organism: Parnassius smintheus behrii (assembly GCA_036936625.1). Taxonomy (NCBI): domain Eukaryota; kingdom Metazoa; phylum Arthropoda; class Insecta; order Lepidoptera; family Papilionidae; genus Parnassius; species Parnassius smintheus. Next base: position 8,936,675 of record JAUPFT010000017.1, read on the forward strand.
CTCTAACAAGGCTTAAAATATTTTAATAAGTCTCATAGCGATGTTGCAATATTTTGTTGCCAATTCGCTTGCCGAGCAAGGCCTATTTTCTCACAGTTTACTTTTGACAGACACAAACATAAAAAAAAAGTTTTGTACTAAATCTAAATTTACCATAATAATCTCAGTTTCATTTTAACTTCAAAACCACTAACAGCGTAGATGGATGCTCAGCGAGAAATACAGTCGCCGCTAAATTGTAAGAAATAAAGAGATATCGCCTAAGATTGAGCCATCTCATCGACAATTTGCCCTATATCTCGAACGCCAATCCCCGATCCAGTTCAGACGTCAACCATTCGACCGCCAACCGACTTATCCGCGCCCTATTTGAATAATTTTTACATTTAAAATCATTCGCAACGACGACATCCAAAGGGTAACCTCTGAATCGCGACCATTGCGAAGAGATAAGAAGGAAGATCTGGTGTGTCGTCCAAGTCAAGAGCGGAAAACTGTTAGGTGTGCATCATTCTTCTTAGCGTCAGTAATTCATACGTGAGACAATGATGGTTTGATATATAATATACGCTATTACAATTTGTAATCTTTATAAAATGCGATATCTCGCATCATTGACGCTTGTACAATTTTTTAAGCTGCATATAACAGCAGTAGCCTTCGATTACTTATAAATATACAGTATACACTAACTAACCAAAATTAATACCAAATACGGTCGCACGTGATGACTAGATCAAAATTGCTTCACACCTTCACTATCAATAGCGCGCACGCGGCAGTTAGATGCCAGCGCTACTGCTAGAGCCAGTTTCCGCTAGATATTCATAGCGCCAAACCATCATGGCGCCTTGACGTGTTAGTGACTTTCAATAAGAATTATTCTTAATATTTTTAATAATTTTAATTTAATATGAAAATTATTTTAGTCTACTTTTTCTTAATTATATAAGAAAGATTATTTGTATGTGGTAGTAATACTACGAGTCCGTCTGGGTACCACTCTTACAATTTTTTAGCCGTGCTCACACCACTGTATACCGGTCTAAAGTATAACGAAAACCAGACTAATTACAGATTGTCTGAAATTTTGTCTAAGGCTTCTGCATTGATTGCCAGAAATCATGATTCAGAGCCACTTGCATCCATCGACTTTCAGTATGTTTTGTCAGGTCGTTGTCAAAAGCACTCAAGAACCTTTCTTCCCTTCATTTAATTTTGCTACTAATAAAAAAATTAAGTGGAAGTATTCAATAACTTTATACGAATATAAAGTCCCGGCGCGTGTTACTTGGACCGTAACATAAATAAATTCCGAGTGATTCTTTTAAATACGGATTTTAAGCAGATTTTCTGTGGAATAAGTAAAAACGAATCCGTCAGTCCGCTAAAGGCTTAAACGTCTCCCTGAATATTTATAAGTTTTTCTATTATTTTATTAAGTCACTGTGGACTTCCAGCGTTGTTTGTACGAACAAATAAATTAAAATACTGATAAAGGGATTTTAATAACTAATAAAAATTAAAGAGAAGGGAGATTTGTGTTTAAAGTAATATTAAGTTTATTATAAAAATTTCCCCTTTTAGACAGCCTTCAAAATGCCTGCATTATGAAGGCGAAGAAAAGAAAGAAAACGCCAAGTATATGTCTGCAACATTTCTCGAATTCATTGACATTCATGCAAATTTCGGTTCGGCAGTAGATAGTTAAAGTTACAGCCTATATAAGTCCCACGACTGAGCCCAGACCTCCACTCATTTCTAAGGTTTTTGACCAAGAAAATATCGGCCGCACTGCCCTAATGCATATTGGCGAACATCACATGTCTTCGAAATATATACTTTTTCTTATTTCTCATACTTACAGCCTCACAATGTTTTCCTTTACCGCCGAGCAAACCTTGCCGTTTAGCCAATAGAAGACACCTCTAGCCTTTATGTTTCTCTTGAAACTTACAAATTGGTCTTTATTTATAAACTAAAAATATTACAGTAGAAAGTTAGATTCAAATATGTTCTCTACTCGCAATTTACGAAAGTTTACGCTGCTATTAATGCGAGCATGGTCCTTCTTCCACGGTTGAGCCTAAACTAATTTAAGTGCTGTGTTCAAGGGCTTCCAATATGATAATCAACTAATCTGATGAAATAAGCTTACTATACTTGTGTACCATGCATTTTGGAGTTCACACGTACCGGATAAAACCATTCTGCATCAGCTATACTCTGAGTGTAGCACAAAACATCTGTGTAAAGCAGCAGTATAGTGCAGCATGTTTTCTATGGTTGTGACGAGTACTGAAGACCCTTTTTACTCCGACGAAACATTTCATTTTAATCTTCAGGTATGACAATGTTTCTGCATTTTGAGTTTAAATCGAAGATAAGTAGGTGAAGATTTTTATGCTCAATAGTTTTTTTTTTACCATCAAGTGAACTGTGTACTCAAATATCACAATTTTATGTGTAAAATTAAAATTTAAAGTCTCTTTAGTAATGCAGAAAAAAGTTCGGATTAGGAGTCCGCCTGTAAGAGCTTCTACCCACATGCTTTTACCGTCGCCGCGCGAGTACTGCTGCGTTGCAGTCTGAAGTGTATAGAGTTTCACACAGGCTATGAGGCATTCTATCTAAGTTCTCAGTATTTGTCACTATTAAAGCATCTTTAGCTCTCTTTGTTTGAAGTTGTTTACGGGGTTTCGTTGGACAGTAACCACTTACTGACAAGTGGACTGTAGGTTTGTTTGTCACTACAGTTCTGAAAAAAAAATCTGAATTCAACTCAGGATTTACGACGGGCAGCCGTGATGAAGATATCACTGAGATATGAATTACTTACGCAATACAATACATTCATTCAATTCCAATCAAATTATTTATAAGCAAGCGTGCATAATTCAACCCAATATCAGTTAGCGCAGCTAATTGAAGATGCGGCAAAGCTCACTGCAATTCGACTGAATAGAGGATGACGCCCCGCGTCTCCCGTCTACGGGGCACGCTGTTGAAAACCTTTTAATATCAAATGAACCGAAAATTGGTATGTGTCAAACGGCATTATTAGGTGGAATTATATAGAGCTGAGGGAGTGCGCCCTTTATATTTTCTTTATTCCTTCTTTATAGGATTTGCCCAATAAACGTTTATTATTACTACATACATATTATTACAACCAATTACCACGTGCTCGTTGGTGAAGGAATACATCGTGTGGAAATCTGCATGTCTAGGTAATAAGAAAAATAAATATTTCGGACACATGTAAAGTTCGGTAACACGCATCGGCAGCGCGGCGGACACTTCCTTGCCCTAAAATCTTCTCAGAAATGAGAGGAGGCCTGCGCCCAGCAGTGGGACATATATAGACTATAGCTTTTACATTAACTTTTAACAGATACTTAATCTGTGCGTGTATTAAGCCGGTTTGCAACCGATCGCTTATCTAAATAGCTACTGAGCTGTATATTGGTTATTTTATTTAAACTTTATTTACACAAAATCTTGACAAGACATTCTATTCCACTCTACCTCTAGGTCATATAGAACATATATATAAAAATGCAAGAAGCAGTTTCAGAAATAAATGAGATAAAACAATAAATTACGTACTTACGTATAAAAATTTAATTCGTGTATTTGAATATTCTCGTATAATGCTATATATACACACCTTATATAAAAATATTTATACATGGATATATTATGTGAAACATGCATAAATACATTAATGAATATAGTCAAGTTTCTGGATACATTATATTGGAGCCAGTAACATAATTGCATCTTAAGTATTGTCATGAATTGCCAAAACATAATGTTTTCGTTTTACTGTCATCGAATTTAATATATTTTCCGAATATTTTTAGTAAAGTGCTCTTCATGGTATATTGGGGTATAAATATCGCCACGTTATGTTACGAGGTCAAAGACGCTATACCAACATTCGGACCTCAGTCCGCGTGCTAATTAAATAACATTAAAATAGGCGAACAGCCACCTCCCTATATCATCTCATGGGTTTCGTAACAGGCGACAGAAGTAAACTGAAACCGGAAATGGGCAACAGAATTTCATGATGGTGAAATTCGCTACTTATTACCACCGATATTTACAACGTTGAAGGAATGTTGTATTTCCGGCCTTTAAATAAGAAAAAGATTCTTTTTTGAAGATCCCTAAGTCATGACGATTCTAAAAAATGCTGGTAATAGGAGATTAGTAGAGTAGTATATCACAGTACACGAGTAAACCGGGTTCGATCCCCGCTGGCACCAATGAAATTGTTAATTTTGCAATTTTATGTGCTGATTTACCTCGTGCTCGGCGGTGAAGGAAAACATCGTGTGGAAACCTGCATGTCTGAGAAAAAAAAGAAAAGAAAAAATGTGTCGAAGACATGTGAAGTTCGTCATTATGCTTTGGCGCATCGCGTTAGATATTTTCTTGTCCTAAAAAACCCTCTCAGAAATGAGAGCAGGCCTGTGTCCAGTGTAATGTTGGAAGGTGTTAAATGAGAAGACTACAGTTATTCTATACTAAGCACAAATATATATAGTCCTGGGGCCTACAATACACTACAGTACAGTAATAAGTATATTGGATGTTACTTTACTTTAAAATGGATTCCACTAAGTAGCCATAGAGAAAAAATATCAGGTTTCAACTTCGTTGCAATATGTGATACCCTCATTTTACTAAAGATAATGTTATATGAAAATCCATCATTTAATTTAGGTTAAGTATCAGCTCCTATAGATATATTGATAGAATCATTCGGCGCGTGGAACTAGCCAAGTACTAAATAATTATACTTGAACGCGCGTAATTACGTATTATAGAGATGAGTTTTGCCGACGCTTGCTTGTGTGCACAGTTCAGCTTCACATACATTTTGGATTACGTGCACCACGCCGATTTGATCTTTAATATTTTACGTACATTTCGTTCATTAAAGATAAAATTTTGGGGATTGAAATATCATGGCCAAAGGTATTTATTGCTTATACGTATTAGAGCCAAGCTGCAGCAATATTATTGTTGCAGCACGAAAGGGTCGGTTCGAACGAGGAAGGTCCACGCTCTCACAGAATACCAGCGTAAAATGGCAGCTTAATGCTGTTGTGTTTCGTAGGGAGAGTGGAGAGAACCGCAGTGAGTGACAACGCATTTGCATTTTGATTTTTAATCAAGGTTAAATGTGGATGTAATGTGCCACAACATTTACTTGTCATCAGGTGGACTGTGTATTCGTTTGTTACCCCTATTCAAAAAAAATTCCAGTTCCGTTGAGTACCTTCTATCTATCTAATCAAATACCGCCAAAACGCTACTCTAGTCCGCTTGGTTTTGTCAGTTACTCATGTTTATCCCGCAAAGGAATTCCGAGCATAGCCCTTTCCATCGCACGCCGAGTGGCTTTGTGTTTCTTCATACGGTCATCAGTGAAGGACCACGTTTCAGTTCCGTAAATCATTACTGGAAACACGTACTGGCTGTGCACTTTCATATTATGTTTTTGAGAATATCGGACAAAGAGATTTGTCACAATTTTACAAACGTAGACCAGCCGAGTCGATTTCGTCGGTTGACCTCTTGATCGCGATCGGATTTATCTAATCGGACATTTTTTTCCAAGTGTAGGTACTTTTACATACATATTACATACATATTCGTCAACAACTTTGAGCGTAGTGTTCCCAGTAACTACCGGGACAGGTGTAACAAGGAAGTTAGACATGATTATTGTCTTGCTCATGTTTACCCTAAGACCTGCTTTAGTAGTGGACGGAAACAGATGGCTCAAGACCAGCGGGGAAGATCAGCGGGGCATTGGTGATAGACTCTAGTAGTGATATTAGTGATACTGAAAGGTATGACTGCCTCGTAGGAGTAGGGGTCGTAAACGCGGTTTCTGATAATAAGGTCCCGGATTCGAATCCCGGATCGGGTCGAAATGAGTTATTGAGTTTTCTGTAATAATTCTCAGTAGCAGCCCATAGTCAGGAAGTTAGTGGTGTTTCACACTCGTGCCTCCGAAAACATGTAAAGCCGATCGCTGGTCCTGCGCCTATATTATATATATATATATATATATGTATATATATATATATATATACATATATTTAGAGAGTGCACTTGTGTAATCCTGTCCTGCGCTAATAGATAGTCCCCGTCGAGGCCGGCTGCCGCGACCGAATTTTTTTTTTCGAAAATTACTATTACTGCTAGGTGTATATTTCTCAGGAAATACACAAGACATAAAGAAGCAATAAACATATAGCAGAATAGTGCCTTAAACAGGTCCCCACTCTCGAAAAACAAATAATCATAACGGCGGCAGCACTTCGCTGGGATAATATAATAATTGCAATTATAATTAGGCCGCTGTAACGGCCTCGGCGAGTGCCTCGCGTAATGCGTTATACAGTTTTGAAAATTTGATAACTTTATCCAAATTCGTAGGTCGTAGAGCACGTTTGGGAAATCTCGGGCTCTCATTATTGCTTCTATCGCAGCTCGGGGAGGTGCTGCGTTGACGGCTCGCTAATGTATCCACTCGCACCTTGTGACCCGTTTAGCTACGAAAATCAAGGAGGCGGCAATTTTCGTGAGCATTTATTTATGTGTTTATTTATTATTTATTGCATTCCCTATTACAAAAAACTACAAAGGACGGACTTAATGCCGTTAGGCATTCTATACCGCTACCAGTCAACCAATGGAGTGGTGAGAATTTGACTAGGAACTGTCTGACAATTAGAGTAGAGAGCATCTCGATCGCTGAGAATTCATGTCCGATAACTGCTTGATAAATACGAGTTACTGATAGAAGGACAGCGATGTGGCTGTGACAATATTGCTTTATACTGAGTCTGGTAGATTTTCCTAGGTGCTTTATGTTTTGTTTATTGATTTTAATTTCTTTGTATGTTATATTGGGTGTGACGAATAAATCATTCATTCATTTCCCTTTCAGAGTTATCATGGAATGCCTTAGAGAGGACCAATCTACGATATATGGATGATGGGCCAAGTTAAGCATACCATTAACCAACAAGCATAATATGCACGTCAGGGTCGGGCCCAATGAAAGTCCTCAGTCTTGGCCTATTTTTCTGGGGATAGGCGTTAGAGTTTACGTATGCAGTTCTGGCTTGAATTGGCTATGAGGTGTCAAACTCAAGGTCAAAACTTCAACACCGGTTCGCAAAAATACGATACTCTCTGAGAAAGGTCGAAAACTCTCGCTCATTAATTTTTTTAAATGCCATGTTACAATTTTATTTTAAAAAGAAAATTAATACAAACTGTGTCAAATAATGTATCAATGTAATACTGTGTAAATATATGTCATATAGAGGCGGTGCAAGAATATCCACTACTTCATATCGTTTATTCCTTCCCACTATCGTGGGTGTCGTTGCAGGCGAGAGACGGAAACTATAACAGGAGGGAGCAGCATCTTCCTGATATACCAGCTGAATAGAAATAAATAACTACGGTTGCCAACTCGCCTGCCAAGCGTGGCAACTGTGGCAGGATCCCCCTGTGTTGCAATCTATCGGGGGAGACCTTTGTTTAGCAGTGGACTTTTATAAGCTGTGATAGATAGAAAGATTAGTGACAAATAACTAATTATATTGACTACCAGTTTTAACAACATATCAGTAGCCAGAGGACTTACAAATACTAAGCTATAGTTATATCCATGCTATAATTTCTTGCATTTAATTATTTTCATTTCTGTTGTCATTATTTAAATAAAATATTTTGTCTCATGCGTCTTGGAGCACTAAGCAAACCACATTTTTAAATGCCATGTTGCAAATTAATTTACAACTTATTATAAAAATGTTTTATTTCTTTTTTTTCTTCGATAATTTCCTTTCCTTTACATTTTTGAACGATTTGTTGTATTTGTCTTTGTACTATTTTTTAATTTGTCAATTTCATCATTAAGCCAGCAGCCAGTATCATTTTTGCCTTAATGATAACAACGCGTCATTGTCTAACTCTCAATACCGCCTCCATTATTTTTATACATCAATAAGCCTTCAACTTAGAGAACGGTACAGAGTCGCGGATCACGAGTGCCCTTAAGTGACAAGTTAGAGATGGATTTTTGCTGTTACCAGCTCCAACCATGAGGTATCGACCGTATTTATGCCAGCAGAGTACTCAGTTACGCCAGGAGTGTAATTAATTAGCCAGTTCCTCATTTCGAGAGGAGTTAGAAGGAACTCCCTACATACAAAACCTTTACAACGGCAACCTACTTACACGGTTTTCCCCGTGGCTTAGTTTAAAGGTAAATTTGATAATGTTATGCAATGAATGACCGTCGTCTTTATTTAATTCGTGATGGAGCCACGCTTCAGTTATATCGTGGTTTATAGCACCGATAGGCCAACTCGACGGGTAAGGACCACTCCCTCATAGAATTCCAGCGTAATATAGCAGCTTAATGCTGCTGTGTTTTGTGTGGTGAGTGAATGGAACCGGAGACCCTTTTTACTGGAAACAAAGCATTATATCTTGGTCCTCATAGGTGACAATGCATTTTCATTTTTATTCTTAATTGATTCTGCCTAAGTAAGCCCGTATCGGTCTCGACAGGTACGGCTCAGGGTTCGGTCATCAGTCCACTCCACTTTCTGGCTTATGTTAACGACATGACTAATGTACTTAAATACTGTACCTCTTATCAATTTGCGGATGACACGTGTATTATATCCGCTGCAAAAGATCCACAAGTAGCATTAAATAATTTGCAATACGACTTCAAAAACTTAAAAAATGGTGTCACGACTCAGGCCTAGTGTTGAATGCAGCGCAGCTATAACGAAGGTGTTACGCATAGGATCTCCTTATATAAGAGACAAAAGTAATCGAACAATCTTATAGCTCATCATTACAGATGCCGTCATAATTCGAATTACCTTCCCTGTAGGTGTCTACCAATTAAAACAGTAGATTCTCACGTGTACCTTGGATTAATAATTGATAGTACATTTAACTGGGGATCCCAAGTTGAGCGAGTATGTGACAAACTACGAGCGTCCCTCACAAGCTTAAGAATCTTAATAAAACAAATGACTTTTAGGACTCGATAAGCATTATATAACGCGTTTGCTTCTGTTGTCAGCTACGGCCTCTCCAGTTATGAGCAAACTTTCAAGACATATCTAGATAGGATATATAATCTTCAAATAAGAATATCAAAACAAATAGTGTCACCTAACATAAACCAACAATTAAATACAATTCTTTAAATATTGCAACGTACTACCCGTTCCTACTTCAACTTCTTAAGGAAGATTTTTTTAATAATTCTATAAAAAGTGGAACATAATAAGGATACCCAATCACTCGCGGCAAGTTGGTCACGACAGTAGCGCGGAACACGTACGGCAGACGCACTGCTTTGTACTTGATTCGTAGAATCATAAATAAATGGTATCCCGAGTTTAGGAAAAAAGATGTTTCTACTGAGTTCTTTAGATAGCAAAGATCGAATAGTTTTACGAATAAGTACTTTGTTTTTCTCTTCTTTTTTTTGAAGCATAGCGAACTCAATCACAGCAACTAAACCTCAGTGGTTTGCGTTATGTTTAATGTGTATTAATTATAGATTATTAATTGTAGATTTTTATAGGTATAAATTTAAAAAATTGAAAATAGATGAAGATATCTATGGTCCACAACATTCACTTACCATAAGGTGGTGCTAATTTGTCATGCTTATTCTATAGGTATAAAAAACCTTATGAATATTTTTTCTAATGTCGATCAAACCACATCCACGTAGGTACTTTATATTGAACGAGTAACCTGGAGCGTCCGGCATCCATCTTTTTGGTCGGAATCCTTTGAAGGCGTGCAAAATTATACACCAACTGTAAAACTAAACAAAAAGTTAATTATTTGACCCCTTTGAGTAGTCTAACAAATGTCACAAGCTCAAGGTGTTTTTTAAATAGAATAAGGGTGACAAACGAGCACACAGTCCACCTGATGGTAAGTGACATCTACATTTATCCTCGATTAAGTATCAAAACGCAGATGCGTTGTCACCCCTGAGGACTAAGATGGAATGCCTCATTTCCATTAAAAGAGGGTCTTCGGATCTCTACACTCACCGTATGAAACACAGCAGCATTAAGCTTTTATGATGATATTCTGTGAGAGCATGGTTCTGCCCCAGTTGAGCCGACCCATTCGTGCTACAACTATAATATAGCTGTAGCGTGGCTCTACCACGTATAAAATATATATGTATTTTGAAATTTCCTCCCTTGGGAAAAGATATTTTTCTTTAAATTTATATACTCCTGAGGTATAGCCCATTTAATAAAACAATTATCTAATAGTAGCAGTTTTATTAAAAATCATTGAATATACCTTCATAAATTTTTTTGTCGAATAAAGAACCTTACAATTTTTTAACCTGGTTAAAACAATAACCTAAACAAACAAATAACAAACCAACTCTACGAGCTATTTATATTAAAGAAAATCGTTGTTTTTTATCACACTTAAAAATATTTAAGCAGTTAACAGTACTATTCAATGCTGTAACACGTCGTGGAGTACTGAACAACAACTAATCTTACTCAATTCAATGCTGTAGTCGAGAGACTTCTGCGCTGGTTTTTAGTGAATTTGAACATTAATATATAATAATGTGTCAATATTTGAAAACTACTAAAAACAAAACCAAACTAAGCCACTCTGTCGAAAAATAAACAAACGCAAATAAGAAATGCGTTCAATTTTCATTTATATAACAGAACTGCGAAGTGCCACTGCATACAGCCGTAACTCTCACTTTAATAATAAGAGTTATACCGGAAGTTCTTTGAAAAACGCCCATTAAAATCGTGAATTATTAGCTATGATAAATAACGGTAATGTTATAGCGCACCTTGTGTCTCTTAAAGTGCTCAAGTTCCAAACATTAATAGCAAAAACAACGGCTTCCCGAGTCGGTTGGATTAACGAAATGTGTCTGTCACAGTTCTTAATTAATTGGACTTTATAAAGAAAACAATATCATTTTATTAGCATAAAGCATGGGATGAGTATACACTGTGCACCGAATTTGTAAAGGCATATTCAAAGTTATTAATATTTTATAAAACAACGTTTTTTTTTACGTGGTGGAGCCAGTAAGTAAACTATATAACATACATACGTGGTATACATACGTAGTAAAGGGTGGGCCAAAAATTTTTGCAAATAGCAACACTAGATTATTTTGAAAAACCGTTCGAGGGAGGGGCGCGCGGGTGGCGGGAAACTGCGTCATTTCATGCAATTTTAGTCAAGATGGAGCGCTTCACGGGACAACAGCGTGCTTTTTGTGTAAAACAATTTTACAAAAACAATGATTCCTACGTTACTGTACGACGCCTGTTTAGAATTAAATATGGATTACGCCGCATAAGTGAGTGTCCAAGTGTTCATTTGATCAAAGCTTGGGTCGAGAAGTTCGAGCAAACGGGATCAACAACGAATATTAAACAAACAGGGCGGCCACGTTCAAGAAGAAGTGATGAGAACATTCGAGAGGTCGAAATATCCGTACGGAACGATCCAGAATCATCTACGCGTAAGCGTTCGGCGGCTCTGGCAATACCAAGAACTAGTCTATGGATTTTGCATCTGGACCTCAAACTATACCTTTAAGCTTCAAATTGTACAGGAGATGAAACCAAATGATTACATTCAACGTAAGTTATTGGCTGACACCATGCTGGAGCGATTCTCTAGTCTTGAAAATGTATTGTTTACGGACGAAGCCCATTTTCACAACAATGGGCACGTGAATAAGCACAATTGTCGATATTGGAGCAGGGACAACCCTCGCCTTAAACACCAAAAGCCACTTCATTCACCTAAAACGACAGTATGGGCTGCCATATCAGCAAAGGGCATAATTGGTCCGAATTTCTTTGAAAATAATCAAGGAAATAATGTAACTGTGAATTCAATGGAATACGTCAAGATGTTGCAAGACTTTTTGACGCCACAGTTGCATGAATTTCAAGGGTACAACAACAGGACCTGGATGCAACAAGATGGAGCAACATGCCATACGTCAAATGTGAGTTTACCGGTAGTCAAAGAAATGTTTCCGAACAAATTGATTTCTCGCAGAGGTGATATCCCTTGGCCTCCCAGAAGCCCGGACCTTACACCATGCGATTTTTTCTTGTGGGGATACCTGAAAAGTCGAGTGTACCTTAATAAACCGACGACAATATCCCAATTAAAGCAAAACATCCACGAGAAGATAGACGCGATCCCCTGCAGCATGCGTCAGCGAGTTTTCCACAGTTTGCGTCGTCGATTTCAGGAGTGCCAACAACGAGACGGCGCACATTTGGACGATGTCATTTTTAAGAAATAAATTTCATTAAATGATTATTACGATAAATAAATTATCAACAAAATAACATGTGTAGTTTTATTTCTATTCATGTTTCAAAAGTGCAATAATTTTTGGCCCACACTTTAGAACAGCTGCTTTAGCTACAGTTATATTAGCAGTAAAGTTGTAGCACAGAATGCACAGAATACCAGCGTCAAATAGCAGCTTAATGCTGCTTTGTTTCATATGGTAAGTGTAGAGAACCGTATACCCTTTTTACTGGAAACGAGGCAGTCCATCTTAGTCTTTGTCTATGGGCCACAGCAATTACTTACCATCAGGTGAACTGTGTGCTCGTTTGTGCTATAGAAAAAATGTTCGTAACACAAAAGAGTCAGGTTGACCGAGGAAAAACCACGCTCAAAGAATACAAGCGTAACATAGCAGATTAATGCTATAATATGACAGGTGTAAACATATTTGCGCTACAGTACAGATAGACTATGTGCTCATTTTCACTCTCACTTGTATTAAAATATATTATACACAGAATATATCAGTGAAAACATCTCACATATAATTACTATTCTTAACATGTTATGATTATCACTGAAAAGTTAAATGAATTACTTTTAGTAATCTATACCGAGTGGTGTGGCATGGGAGAATTCATAGAATCCGTCAGATGTCTTAAGACGTGACTTTAAAAAAATGTCACATGTTATCGATAGATAGCCCACACTATCTACAAAAGATGGTTTTGACATCTCGTTTACGACAGACGTAAATTACAAAGATCAACGACAGGCAGCAGCGTTAAAATTGCGAGTCGTTGGTTCATCGCAACTCAACCTGACGAGCACGGCGATTATGGCTAATTCTCTCTTAAAAAGAAAAACCTTATATTCAACATTGATCTTTATACGAGAACACGAAGAAAAAGAGAAAAACAATCAATGTATGAAATCAGCATCCATGTTATACTGTGAACGCAGCCTGATGGAACTCCTAAATTAAGTCACCGATGACAAGTTAAAGCAAGTTCGAGCGAAGTTGGGCAGTTAACGCCCTTTTTCGAGATAGACTAACTTTTTATTACAAAAGATGATGCTTCTAAATTGATACATGAAGCCATTATAAACACTCGGAAAAGCGAAAGTATTTTACATAAATCGGTATTCTTCTATGGCTGGACTTTGCATGGTTTACCCTGCGCGATATCAACAGCAGTATAATTATAATCTATACCCAAAGGTTTAGTGAGCTGCGAAGGGCGTTCAATAACACCTGGTGGTATGTCGTGATAAAACCTTACGTGGTCTACCACTTATATCTATATAAGACATCCAAATTATCATTCATCATCATCATTACAACCCTTCACAAGTCCACTGCTCAACATAGGCCTCCCCCAAGTAACGCCATAAAGCACGGTCCTGAGCCACCTGCATCCATCGACTTCCTGCACGTCTTACCAGGTCGTCACTCCATCTAGTGGGGGGTCACTCTACACTACGCCTACCGGCACGAGGCTGCCACTCGAGAACCTTTCTTCCCCATCGGTTATCGGTTCTTCGAGTTATATGGCCGGCCCATTGCCACTTCAGCTTACTAATCCGTTGGGCTATGTCGGTCACTCTGGTTTTACTGCGGATATCCTCATTTCTGAGTCTATCACGCAGAGAAACTCCGAGCATAGCCCTCTCCATAGCTCGCTGAGCGACCTTGAGCGTCCTCACACGGCCAGCGGTGAAGGACCACGTCTCTGATCCGTAAGTCATCACTGGCAACACGCACCGGTTGTACACTTTAGTTTTCAGAGATTGTGGTATACCTGACGAGAATATGTGTCGTAATTTCCCGAACGCTGCCCAGCCGAGTTGAATCCGTCGATTGACCTCTCGGTCGAAGTTGGATTTACCTAGTCAGACCATTTGTCCCAGGTAAACGTACTCGTCAACAACTTCGAGCATAGTGTTCCCAACAACTACCGGCATAGGTGTGACATGGACATTAAACATGATCTTTGTTTTCCAAATCCAAATTATAAACACATATTTTTTCTATCTTTTTAATATGCTAAAGCAATTCGCTACCAATATCCATGGCTATTCTATTTTGACAGAAATACATAAAATCAAAACAAAATAAAGATTTATCACACAATTTTTTTGTATAAGAATACTTACTTGCGAACAGTCCACCTGATGGTAAGTATACGCTGTGGCCCATAGATATCTACACTTATCCTCGTTTAAGAATCAGTATGCAGATGCATTGTCATTCTCGAGTACTAAGATGGAATGCCCCGTTTCCAATTAAAAGAGCCTTCGGTTCTTCACAATCACCATACGTAACATAGCAGCATTGAGCTGCTATTTTACGCTGGTATCCTGTGAGAGTGTGGTCCTACCTAGGTCGAGCTGACCCATTCGTTCCACGACCTTAATATAGCTGCAGCGTGGCTCTACTACGATAATTCTCTCTAATCTATTACATTTGTTATATTATCTATCGGTAGAAACTGACGCGACAATTATATACTTTATATTCCTATTGGAAAAATAGAACTAATGTGCAACATTGCTTAGTATATAACTCGTGTGTTGAGATCTCAAAATCAAGAAAAGGCTGGGATATTTTTAATAGATAAATTATATTGCAATATAAATTATTTTTAATGAAACAATATTTTACTTTATAAATTTGTATTCAGACTTAGCAATTTATTTAGTAATATTGTATTTTTATCACCGCGGCGGAATAATTTCTCTATTAACCTTCATAACGGTTAATTCGTTTATTTATATACCATTAAAATATATCCAACATTTAAAGAAACCTAAAACTTAAGTTATCAATTATCATACAGTCCTACTCCCCATAGTATCGTGCTAAGAACGCTAGCTCCGTTTCCTCGTTGAATGACTATACTTGGCCTTTGAGCGAGAAAATTACTAAATTATTATATATAATAAATTAATAGAATTAATGTAATTAATTACATTTTGTGTGCTTTCTCGTAAAATATGGCGGATTCTGTACTTAATATTTCTTACCATATTCTGTATTACCCATATTTGCAAATAAATAAATTCTATTCCATTTTGATAGTGATCGTGATCTTTTTATCATTTTTCGCAGTTGCAGCCTCTTACGACACAACGATAATAAATTGAATGATTCCCTTTAATCCGCCACCAACCGGCACTACGAGTATATTAACCCTTTCCCTGCGCTGTTAGTTATATAAGTTCATTTCACTTTTTTATCTGTTGTGTGTATTGCGGACGGGGAAACTGTTAATGTGTTTTTTTTTTATAAAATAAGGGTGACAAGCAAACACACAGTACACCTGATGGTAAGTGGATACTGTGGCTCATAGAAATTTACATATATCCTCGATGAAGAATCAAAATGCAGATGCGTCGTCACATCTGAGGACTAAGGTGGAATGTTTCCAGTAAATAGGATCTTCGGTTCTCTACACTCACCATACAAAACATAGCAGCATCAAGCTGCTATTTTACGCTGGTACCCTGTGAGAGCGTAGGACTACGCTCATAGACATTTACACATATCGTCGATGAAGAATCAAAATGCAGATGCGTCGGCACCTCTGAGGACTAAGGTGGAATGTTTCCAGTAAATACGATCTTCGGTTCTCTACACTCACCATACAAAACATAGCAGCATCAAGCTGCTATTTTACGCTGGTATCCTGGTGAGAGCGTAGGACTACGCTTATAGACAATTACATATATTCTCGATGAAGAATCAAAATGCAGATGCGTCATCACCTCTGAGGACTAAGGTGGTATGTTTTGAGTAAATAAGATCTTCGGTTCTCTACACTCACCATACAAAACATAGCAGCATCAAGCTGCTATTTTACGCTGGTGTCCTATGAGAGCGTAGTCCTACCCCGGTCGAGCCGATCCAATCGTGCCCGACTATAATATAGCTACAGCATGGCTCTAACATGTGTAAATACTTTTACATCAAAAGCGTTTACCTACAAGTGTTAGGCATTGACTAGGAAATTTGTTTTTATGATTTAGGACATTGGATTAGGAAAGGACGGAACAGCTAATTATTATAACCAAGCCAATAGCGATCAATTAAATATTAAAAGCTTTACAATGTCACTTCAAAAGCCATTAAAACCATCTCCGAGTAAAATTTTGTCAACCGGCGAGACCTAACAGGGTCCAACTTGTGCAAGTATTCCAAACTATGCAAATGAAATCAAACTTCAAAATTATGATTCGGTTCAAGAGCAAAGAAAATTTAGTCCTTTAGATAAGAACACCTTTATACCGGTCACTGTTTACCTGTGTAGAAATGGGGGTCCGTTTCTACACAGGTAAACAGTGACCGGTTAGAGCTGCTAATTCTACACCCTAACGGTCCGCGAAGCATGTATTTGGGGGGGCGTGCTCTCAGCGGAAGGCCTTGGGTTAATTCCCAACCACCGTTCGATGCCCGGCCGCAATGGCCCGTCTCACGTGAAGTCTTACAAAGTTGTCTCAACTGAACACCTTTATATTTCGGAATATCCCTGAAGGCTTCCGACGGGGTCACCCACAACTGCTGCAGCAGCGTACTGCTGGGTAGTGTAAAGATCGCAGTACCAAATGTCTCGCATTTTTGACGCTGTCCTAGGGTGGCAGTTCTGGGTAAATTTCCATTTGTAATATGTAGGAGATGGTATAGCACCGTCTATCGAAGCAAACCAGGTCTTTCTGACCTTCCCCATAATCGCCGAGGCAATGAACTCTTTTAAGCCCCCATCCACGATTTTTTTAACGTTTAAAGTTAGATTCGTTTTAAAAACTTACTTTCCAAACAGAAAAGTCGTTTGATAGATGAATATTCTTAACTGTAGTCCACACTACAGTTCTTCCATTTACTGCAACTGCCTGGTTGGTTTAATGAACTTAATCGCGGTTGATCTTATAATCCCAGGTTCGAATACCGCGGTTAGGTCCAAAATCATTTATTAAGTTTTCTGTGAAGAAATTTTCAGTAGCTACCTGGAATTTCGACCCCTACCCCCAGGTACTGTACCTGATCTCTCTTCGGTCGTGTCGTATTGCCGTCGCATTGGACTTTGATAGTATCAAAATAGAGAGTGCAAATGTGCTTTCGCAAATACTCGTGTATCGTTATATTGTTCTGCGTAGATGGCTATTCTCCGTTGAGACTGGCTGCTGTGGCCGGAATTCGATCTGGAGGACATTATACAGGTAGTAACAACCTATATACGTAAGTCCACTTCACAACACAAGAATAATCGTGAACTTATTTCTAAAAGGGTTTTAAGGTTAAGAAGAGTCCGCTGCCCTGACGCATTGCATGTGAGCAGACTTCGCATGCACCAGAAATAATTTTGAATTTCTTGTTCTTCATAATTGATACTGCTTTACCTGCTTTTTTACAATGATGTGTTTTTTTTAAACTTAACTGACAAAAGAAGCTCTTACAGTCCACCCATGGTAAGTAACAACTGCAGTTCATCAATAGCTGCAACCAAATTCAAACAAAAAAATACTACAGTGCGTGGTCACCTCTCAAGACTAATATGGTATGCCTCACAGCTGGTATAAGTTTTGCTCTTTATTCTCTTTTATCCAAAACACAGCAAAAACTGTTACTTGGTGACAGAAATAGGTAACCAAATTCTACTTAGAAGAACTCCTGGACAGGAAAGAAATCCTACAACCTAAACCGAAAACCAGAGAAAATAATTACAACAGATTACCACATAATATTTATCTAAATTCGGTTCTTCAAGCAATTATAAATTACAAACTGCACCAAACCTGCTATTTTATTATACAATCTGAAACTCTCTCTGATACAACTATGCTGTATTTACATAAAACAATACTTAAAATTCCCGCAGCTCCCTTTCTTAAACTTTATTAGAAGATATCCCAAAGATAACTTCACAAAATATAAATAAAATGACAATAGAATAATTACACAAACAAAGCGGGATTCGCCTCACCGTAACCCTTTGTATCGCTCTTGTTTTCCAACAAGCAACAATGTTACTTCCGCGCTCGACAAAACGTTGGAGTTGGCGTCTCTCAAGGAGACATACCAAGACACAATTTTTAAGTGAGCATAGTGTTAAGATTTGAGATAATTGTTAACCATACAAAATTATACTTTGTGTGGAAGATATTATGGTGAACATTCTAACGTTTTAGTTACCATAAGAGTTGTCTTTTCTTTATTTATTTAAGCAAATTAGATGTAGGTTTGGTTTTGATTTTGTTTGAACTGAGTAAATTATTTTATTAAACCCATTGCGGGTACTGAACAATTCTCATAGTAAAACTGTTAAGTATTGTGCCTATTTAGTATAATCTTTTGGAGATTTGGAGCCCTAACTATATTTTTAAAAGTTAGCATATTCAAGGAAAAAGCTATTTCTGTGTTATGATTCTAAAGTGCAACGGTATTGCGATGAGGCATGTATAGAAATCAACTCTTCTGTTCTCTTTTAGGACATGAGAGCGGAAACTTTTTGTAAAAAATAATATGATAAGGTTAGAATTTGTCTGTCTGATCTGATGTCTGATGAATTTGTCTGATCTCACTGTAACAGAAACAACAATATAGATTATAAATAATACTTATTGAAAGTCACTTTTTCACATTAGCACTGGTTCGGAAAAAACCATTGCACTGTGAAGAACCAGCAAGAAGCCCAGCGGTACTCAAAAAAACAGCTTGCAATAACTGGTACTACTAGCTTGTGCCTGTTCCTAGTATTTACAGAATGAATATCACTTAGTTTTGTATAACTAGTTTTATTTTTGTGTACGTAAATTACATTTTCATAAATGTATTGAGAGGCCAAAGTTAATATATTATTTACCTTAAATTTTTGTCTGAGCGAATCTTTAGGTTTTAAATCATAAATTGCTCTAATGTCCCTCTTCTACAATTAATAAGTAAAATAAGTACAACTTCAGTGTCAGTTGCGTGTCCTCATAGCAAAATACTGTACGACATTATGCTATGGCAATAACTGAAGTAAACTAGTCCAGCTGTTTCAACACTGGTAAGACTTCTAATCTTTTTTCACAACATATGGTGCAGAAATAAGCCTGCTTCTGGATTGGATATATGGGGACCCCATTGAAGCCTTGTTTCCAATGTGATTCTAAGAAAAATGGTGGTATCGACTAGACTCAGCTACTCCCCGTTTAAAATTACATTAGTAAACATGTGAACTTCTAAATTGGTGTTAAATTGTAAGTTTAATTTGTTCGTCATAAAAAAAAATAAAGAATATATTTTGATGAAAACTGAATCTGGTATACATCATCGAATAAAAAAGCATTTAATGAAATTTGTTTGAAGAAGATGTCTCAATTTTTCTCGAGGTATACAAAAAGGCTACACAAGGCTATACAAGTAGAATCGAACTTCTTAATTACCAAGATGTGACGTGATGACCAATTTTCAAGATAGATCGATACCATGACAGTAAAAGTCAAATAATAAGTTAATAAATACGGTAATAAAAAACGACTCTCTTCATATGGAAGGTGAGGCCAACTCTATATTCCACTCGAACTCTTAATTAAACATAAACACTCACGCCTGTCACCCAGAGGGGTAGGCAGAGACTACAGACTTCCATTTGGCACGATCCTGACACACCTCTCTCGGCTCCTTCACATCCATATACCTACGCATACATGCTCGTCGGTTAAGGGTGCTCCTAATTTGGCCCGTTTTCAATAAATCGCCAATTTGGTCGATAAATTTTCGCCTAGGACGTCGATTTCCGTCTCTGCAATTAACTTCTGCAACATAAATTTTCTTTGTCATTCTTTCCCCATTCATTCCTTCCACATACCAAACCACCGGAGCATTCCTTTCTTAATCCTGGTCACAACAACATCTTGCATACCACGCTCTTCTCTTATTACACAATTTCTCACCCTGTCATTCAGATTCAGCCCTAACATACTCCTTAACGACCGCATTTCTACTGAATTTATTCTACTCTCCTGCTTCTTCTGCCACACCCAACTTTCACTACCATACGTTAAAGTAGGGACCACACACACACAGCATTGTGAATTGCCATACGTGCCTTTTTCGATACATTTTGACTCTTCACAATAGAGTGTAGGGCCCCATTTACTCTATTGCCTGCATTCACTCGTCGTTCTATATCCTTATCACATATCCTGTCCCTGCTAAATACGCTACCCAAATATACAAACTCATCTACTTGCTCGATCAACTCCCATTCTATTCTTATTTCACATATCGTTTTACTTTCTTCTCTTTCAAAAACCATAACTCTCATCTTACTTGCGTTCACTTTCATACCCTTTCCTTTACTCTTAATTCTACTTACCGACGGATCACCGTTAGATTGTATCGGTCACTTTGATTTAATGCGGAGGTTCTACGGATTCTGTCATTGTAGAGACACTGTGTGAGCTCGCTCAGCGTCTTGATATCGACATTTCTTACGGCCATGATACACATATATTACTACAGCGGTTCCCCATTAATGTTTCCTGTGTACCAGTTCGAGAAAAATCTCAAGCTATTCGTACTATATATAGCCAAAATGATAAAAATCAATTTTTCATTTATAAATTTTTCAATAATTTTAAAAATATAAAAATCACATCGAGAAGTTCAATTGAAAAATGTCATCAATATTTTTGTTTAGTTTAACTTCAGCCTTAAGTCACCCTCGAAGTTGATTTTTGACTTGAGATTGTAATTTTTAATATAATCCTGAGGGATACGTGAAAATGCCACAAGTGGTACTCTCACTGATATATTAAGGTGAATATTTTATATGTAAAATTTACCGCTAAATTCATCTGTGTTTTATAGTTAAAATGTATATTTTACTTTGTAAAATATTAAATATCACGATGTAGTAGCGAAGGAAGCCATAGAGAAAATATTGATTTGTTTACTTAAAAATGTTTAAACTAATTACAACCCAAATAAGTAAAAAGTCAGCATAAATCAGCTCAGATGTCCTCCCAACTAGAGAGCAAGTGATTTCAAATATGCCATCTCAGCTATCATGCAGTATTTACTGAGACTGAATAGTGTCTATTAGGCGGTGTTTACACTGACCGGGAGACGTTTCTTTCAATGCTTGGACCGGCTTGCAGTCAATAGGACATCATTACCGGTGCCAACTGTTCATGCCGCCTTTACATAAAATATAACTCTAAAAACGTTAGCTACGAGTTTTAAACGAGAATTAAAAGGACATGTTGGAAGGAAGTCATTGAATTTGAAAATTGGTAACCGTAATTTTAAAATTTGTTGCGCCATATTCTCAGCAATTCGTGAACCGAACACATCGTGAATAAGCCTACAGATCTAAGAAATACTCGTAAAATATATCACTTCATCAACATAAATACGACAATATGGTTCTGCTCAGCCCTACAATCAAAGGTATGCGGAAAATCTATGTGCGAAAAACGAAAAACGATCATAATTTAATTTATAACGCAAAAAAGATGAAGATGGTGATTTTCAAGACGGGTAAGGGCCCAACTAATGTACCTGAGGCGCACGTGGCGGGTCAACCCGTTTAAATAGTTCGAATACCTCGGTCTTATAGTGACAGCGAACCGAAAAGATGATTGCGATATAGAACGATAGAGAAGAGCTTTGTCTGTCTGTGGCAATATGATGGTGAAAGTATGTAGTGTGGACTGACAGCGTTGCACCCATTTTTAATAGTGATCAAGATCAGCATTAATATCACTAGGTAAAGCATAATGTCATCTGTCTACTGAAAAATATTAAATAAATATATAAGAAATTTGATTTAAATCCAACACCGACTTCTTCCGTAGAGTTAGAGCCGTGGTAGCTCAGATAGTTAACTCTCGCTGTAAATATAACAAAGCGAGACAGCGACACAGCGACATTACAGTGAGAATTCCCGAGGCCCGGGTTCGAACCCCGCCGGCACCAATGAAATTGTTAATTGCAATTTTAAGTGCTGATTTACCACGTACTCGGCAGTGAAGGAAAACATCGTGAGGAAACCTGCGTGTCTGAGGAATAAAAAAAAATGTTTCGAAGACATGTGAAATTCGCCAATACGCAATGGGTAGCGTGATGGACACTTCCTTGCCCTAAAACCCTCTCAGAAATGAGGGGAGACTTGAAGCCCAGCAGTGGGACGTATATAGGTTGTAACTTTACTTTTTTACCGACTTGTTCGAAGACTACTTTATAGAAAACAAGTTTAACAATTTTAAAAGAACCCATTTGTCGTATCTCCTCAGTTTCAAGGCGTGGTTGCCTCAACCAGTATCGGAATCCTCGACCTCGACATATCGACTGACGTGCAATTTAGTGGTCACAAATTGGGCTCTAAAAAGCTTGGCGTGCTCAGCAGAGCGGGACAATATTTTTAGCGGGAACTTTACAAGGTGCAGGTTCGGCCTCACATGGAATATTGTTCCCATCTCTGGGCCGGGGCTCCCCAGAGCCAGCTCCTTCCACTTGACCGCATCCAGCTCAGAGCGGCTCGAATCGTCGACGACCGAGTGCTTTCCGATCGGATCGATTCACTGGCGCTGCGAAGAGATGTTGCGTCTCTTTCCATTTTCTTTCGCGTATACCACGGGGAGTGTTCTGAGGAAATGTTCATATTACGAGCCGCCAAATTTGACGAACGCACTACGCGCACTACCATCCACACCATTGGATGTTTGGCGGTCCATCACTGCACGTTTCACTAGGAGTTTTCTTCTGCGTACCACCGGTGATTTTTTTCGGACCAATACGACCTGGGGACCCTCAAGAAAAGATCTTACTCCTTTTTAAAAGGCCGACAATGCACCTGCAATTCCCCTGGTGTTGCAGTTGTTCATGATCGGAGGTAGTCACTTAATATCAGGTGAACTTTGCCTCCTCTCCTATGTACAAAAAAACAACAACATTACTAAAAAGTTGAAACCAAGTACTTGAACGTGTGAGCTGGCCGTAACAAACGCGCACGAATCGCTCTCAGTTAGTCAACACTTATCAAGTTGTATGAATGACCACGGAATGACCAGTTCTGAACAAATGTTTGTCTTTGTGACCAACATCTTATTCGACTGACAAATGCTAAACAGACGTCTGTTCTTTTAAATCAGATGATCAAAAGAACGTATATAAGCCGCTTCTGATTTAAATTTATATTACACCTTGAATGACAAAAAAAATCAACATATTGTAAATTATCTTTACAGTCAATTCGGCCAGTGCTCTGATCGAATTGACTGTAAGTATAATTTTGTTTTTGTAATTGATAGCCACGTACTTCTAAAATCCTAGAGTGTTTTGTTATATATAGAATAAGATTGACAAACGAGCACACAGTCCACCTGATGGTAAGTGGATACTATATCGTCGATTAAGAATCAAAGTGCAGATGCTTTGCCACCTCTGATAACTATGATGGAATACTTCGATTGCAATAAAAAAGGTCTCCGGTTCTTTACACTCGCTATACGACAGCGGTACTTAAGTATTATTCTACGCTGGTAGTCTGCGTTAGCATGGTCTTTCCTCGGTGAAGCCAACCCAAACATGCTACAACCATAATATAGCTGCAGCAATATGAATTACAAGTAATTCTATTGAAAATAATTTCTTTTACTTTTACCACTAGTCCTCCTCCTCCTGTGAAGAACCATCAATAAAAATTAAAAGCCGACTTGAAAGAACTAAGAAGGTTATATTATGAAATCGGAGCTAAGACACAGTGTGTATATAGAAGAATTACCCCCGACGCCCAACATGAGAATGTGAAACTGTTTATATTTATATTACCACTTTGAAGTAGGATTTACTTTTTATGAAAAGATTTTTTTACCTTTTTAAGTGAACTTGGAATATCATAAGCTTAACGTAACAACTATAACGTCGTTTTAATAGTTAATACATTAAAAATTCCCTATTTTGCTGCTCTTATGTATGAAATGTTTGCTCCAAATTTATATGAAAACACCTTTAAGGCACAACTTGTTAAATAAAAAAGAAGCATCGAACTTGGTTCTCGATTGAGGGAAATACCGGTTAATATACATGCAAAAATACATACAGTCGAATTACCAACCTCATCTTTTTGGCTGACCTAGCCAAAAACCTCCGTTACCATTACCGTTGAAGTTAACTGCCTCATAGACGGGATATTTGCCACAGTTGCCATCCTTGGCAAGCGGATTGACAACCGCAGTTTTTATTTAGTCGTAATTAGGAATACGCTGCTACCCATGTCTTAATTTATTTCCCTCTGTCGCCTATTATGACACCTACGGGATGATATGAGGCATTTGATTTTTACTTGTATATAGGGTAACATAAGGGTATAATACTACCTGATGGTAACTGTATGCTGTGGCCCATAGACATTTACATTTATCATCGATTGAGAATCAAAATGCATATGCGTTGTCACCCCTGAGGACTGAGATGGAATACCTCGTTTCCAATAAAAAAGGGTCTCAGGATCTCTACACTAACCATAGGAAACACAGCAGTAGTAAGCTGCTATTTTACGCTGGGTTTCTGTGAGAGCGTGGTCTTTCCCCGGTCGAGTCGATCCATTCGTGCCACAACCATAATATAGCTGTAGCGTGGCTCTACCACGTATGGTATTGAATATTCTTATAATACCATAATACCAATTACAATTAGTCATGATTATAATTTAAAATGCATGCAAGCGCAACAACCTTAGCTATAGCTAGCTAGCTATAGCTATTCAGTGAACTACGGCCACAACAATTTCCACTTCCATTACTTGTATTTATCTTCCATTGTCGATCGCAATACGAAGCGTAACCGCTTCCCTCGTATCATTACGACGTCGTAATATAGGAGCTCATCAGAACCGTGTTTGAGTTGTGTTGACTCAAAACTTAGTGTAGCTTATTGAACAAGTTTCAAGCAAACTCCCGTTTGTCGTTACTCACGAATTGCGTGGTCAGGACTACTTTTGTTGTATGTATTTTGATATTCTCTTAGAATTGTTTTTTTTTTTAATTTTGGTGTTTTTCGTTGTATTTGACTTCACTCGCTAATAGACGAAGATGAATGAGCGTTATTCTTGTCATATATACTTGTACTGTGCCTAATCTATACGTACATATAAATATAAATGAAGTGTCCGACTGTAGTAATGAAACAACTGCCTTTTATTAATCTTAAATTATTGGCATTATATTTAGACATAAAAGAAAAGAGCATAGTCCGTTCTAAAAGGCCGACAAGGTGTTGCAGTTCATGGGGGGCGGTAGTCACTTACCATCATGTGAGCCGCATGCTCGTTTACCTCCTCTTCTAATAAAGTAAAAGACTGTCTGTCATTCTGTCCGGGATAGCCTAACCGATTGTGATGAAACTCTATGAACAGATAGAGGACAATGCCAGGAAGGATTTAGGCTATATCTTATGCAAAATAACTTTTTTTGTTTGGTCTCTGATTATCTTAAATGTTAGATCCTATTCAGGCCAGAAATTTGGTCTAAGACCTTTAAACCGAACTACGATCACGGCGACCTGTCTTAATGAAGACTAGCGATCTGCGCATTTTAGTGCACGAAGTGTTTACGCAAGCACAGGTGCACTCTACTAGAACCGGCTTTATGTGCTTTCCGAGACAGGAAGGTGAAACACTACCTAACTCCTGACTCAATGTTGTTACTGAGAACTTCGTGATAGAAATCCTAATAACTGATTTTTTGGCCTGACCCGGGATTTGAACCTGGAGCCTCATGCTCAGTAACACGCAGCAAACTAAATAATCTTAAATTAATAAACTTGATGACAACACTAGCGTACTAGACCATAAGAGTGTTACCTTTATTTACAGAGGCTCCACCAAATAGATATGTGACGAAGCAAACGTCCCCATTCACAAAAAAGTCATTAAAACAGACTCGTACTGCCACGTAAATAATCAAAGCAGTGTACGAGTATAACCATTACGAAGTCAAGCAAAGAGCCTTTAAGTCTAGTATTAGGTTACACAAACATAACTTGGGAATCGTTTACATGACGTTAATGACAGGCAGCTCTTCAACAGGCTTTTATGACTCACAGAAGGGTTAGCTTTGCTATTCTTTGAATAGCTAAGTATAGGAATGAAATGTCACTTCATATATTGTTTTGTTTTAAAACTGATGTGTAAAACGATTGGTCCACCTGATGGTAAGTAGGTACTGCAGACCATGGACTCCTGCAGGCATCTTCAAACAAAGAAGGTGACAGATGCGTTGCCACATCTGAGGACTTGGATGGAATGCTTCACAACCTGTAATTAAACTGGATCTATATACCCTTCAGACCGGAACACAGCCATACAAGCACTACTATTTGGCGTTAGAAATAGATATAAGTAAATAGTTATTCATATATCGTGACTCAACGCTCCCGAGGCCTACGCACACTAACACAATGTGTATGTGCACGGCTAACAACAACCAAAGTCAAACCTTCATCGTGAAATGGAATAACTATAGTTACCCAGATGAATTTCTAGACAGAATGGGAATAGCCACTGCTTTTGTGGTAAGGTATTCTAAACATCATCTTATCGAACTTCAATAGATGATATACGCAGTTATTCGGGTGATCGGTATAACAGTAAAGTTAAAGTTACAGTTTATATACGTTCCACTACCGGGCACAGGTCTCCTCACATCAGGGTTTCATACAGACGGAGAAATAGAACATTGTTTTTAGGTCACCTGACACGCGGTTCTCCGTTCATCTTTTTTGGTCTGAGTAAGTAATATACAATCATATATAATTACATGCTATATATATATATATATATATATATATATATATATATATATATATATATATATATATATATATATATATAGTTTTTTATGTATATGTTTATTACATATATATGTAATAAACATATACATAAAAAACTCAATAATTGGCTTTTTAGCCCGACCCAGGATTCGAACGCAGGCCTCATAATCAGCAGTGGCACCACTACAACCACTAGACCAACGAGGCAGTCAGGTGGAAATTTATGTCTGAGAGCAATTTGCGCACAAACCTATTATTCACGCGCTTCTTCTGCAAATGTTGGAAAATTTACTTGAATTGTGATTACTGTTTGAAAAAACAGCTAATAGGCGACAAAGGCAAACTGAAATAAGAGATGGACAGCTTAAGATGCGCGTTTAAGCAAAATGCCGCGATAGTCGTTATTTGTGAGGTTTTTATGAGGTCAAAATTTTTAGGAGGATATATCTATTCAATTTCTACATAGTCTTGATTCCATAATAGTCAAATCCATTTTTTTATATGAGTAAATACTTGATGAATCTTCCTACAACTGAAACACAGAATTGCGAAATAATTATTGATAACATGCATCTCCTCGTAAAGTAAGCATTATTTTATTTTGTGATTGGCACTAATGGGTGGGCAATTTATTAATGCACATTTTGATCTATTTCATTTTTTCATAGGACTAAAATTCGATTTTAAAAAGAAAATATTTTACAATTTGGGCGTTATTCTTACGCGATATATTGTAGGGAGATCGCGTGGAATGTAGGTATAGGACCGAACGTTCAAGGTCGGTCGCTAGGAGTAGCACCTTAAGAAGAAAATTAAAAGTTGCAGTTGCCAAACCACCTGTCAAACGTGACAATTGAGGCAAACATGAGGCAATTCATAGCAGAGACCAATGTTCAAAATTTGGACTTTTATTGAGAAATGAATGAATTATTTCCTAAACTCATTCATGCGGTTAGCAACTTCATCGAATACATAACGTCCAAGTTTCCCATCGCTAATCGGTTTACAACTACTAACAAATGGCTAACACAAACACTTGCAAGTTTAACGGCATGTAGGAATTGATTAGAGCAAATCAAATAGCCCTTCACGCAGCCCTACGTCTGCCCCTTCAAGCTGACAAGAGTCTTTAAGTTCACTTTGTAGGGTGAGCATTAATTTTATGAAAAAATTTCGTCCCTCAATATTTATTTTGAATTTCACTCATAAGCGTCATAAGAATTCACTGATACCGAAAAATGTTCATTATTTCGAAAACTATTTTTTCAATTTGATTTAGGTTAATCATTAAGATTAGAATAGAATAAAAAAAGAATTCATGAGAAGTTGAAACGCCGAAAGACCGTCCTATAATGTTACAGCCACCTGCTAAGCGTGGAGATCGCAACTAATAATTTCTCAGAAAGAAAAAAGATAAAGAATGAGCTATTCATGCTCACCCACCACGCTCGGCACGGGCAGGTATTTGCATTGACTGTACTGCCCACTATCACCAGTTTGTAGGTAGTATTTCCGCCGGTTATCCGTCATCAGTGCCTCATTGGTCCACGAAGTACGCGTGCAGGTGAAATTTATATTTTGAGTAGAAAGGGGTATAAAGGAGAACATAAATCTTTCTTTGGAATTAAAATTTCTTAATAAAAATCTCCTTGTTGACAGTTGCCTATCCCATTGTAGACAGGGCTTGTCTGTATCGTCGTAATTAACAATCGGATTGACAATCGTAGAATCATTCGTTTTGCGTCTCTGTAACTCACTGCTTTCAACCGTCAGTCTGGTAATTTACGCTTAGGTTTATCCATATTGTAAACTAAATGTTTTCAAAATCAGTTTTAAGTAATTATCTATGCTCCCTTTTTATTTATTTACAAACTACAAATTTATTAAATAATTGAAAATTAAACCCGAAAATAAAGACGTTTTGTTTTTTAAATCAACAAATCCAGGTTGGTCCTCATTATAAAAACTTGATGTACTGTATAAATATACCTTTGAGAAATACTTTTAATTCAATTAAATTGATAGAAATTGAATGGAAATAAATAGTTAAATAAAATTTTTATATGTATCCATCTAATAAAAGCTTTTTATTACATGGATTACATGTAAAAATTTATTAATTTAATTAATTTTTCACTACAAAATCTATTGTCACCCTAATAATTGAAGACTAAAACTGAGCAACAGAACTATATTTGCTCCCAAGTTACTGACCTATATTGACCGTACTGATTCGCCTTCTGTACGTGTTTAACCGAACAGTTTGAGAGTTATTAGAGTACAAACATGGTAGTCTAATTGATGTTTACTGAGGTTAAGGTGCTGAGTAATGCGGGAGGACACATCCTGTACCTACCCGCATTGTACTATACAGGTGATGTATAATTCGTTCTAATAAACTATTAAAGAATCCACATATAATTGAACAATTAAACAGCTTTGAATGTGTAGTTTTATTTTGAAAAATATTTCGATTACCAAGGGTCTATTGATTTCATTTTGAATAATATTATTGTAAAACCAACAAGAAGATGCAACATTTCGCAATGTTTTAACCGCTAAGAGGAATATTATTTCAAAATGAAATGAAACTAAAAATTACTTTTCACAAGCTAAAATATTGTTTCCCCTCAAAATAATAAAGGGATTTTATTTCACTTTTATTTCCAGAATTGCTCAGGATATTTTGGGCATAGATATTTTATATAAATGGAGATAATTATTGTTGTAATATTTATTATTTTATTCCTACATTATTCCTACGAAATTTTCATTACAAATTTATTACGGTATATCGTATGGTAGCATTACGAAACGGTTGTAAGAGAATCCATTACCCTCTTTCGTCCCAAGAAAGTTATAAGTACGGTGTAAATGCAGCGTACAATGTTCTTCGAACTGCTCTAAAAATTTTTTTTAATATTAGCAATGCTATAACTATTACTAATATTCCTTTTAACCACTCCTAGGAAGCTTGAAATGCTTGTGTTAGGAGTGGTTCACGACAATATTCGATTGGTGGATTCGGATCCACGACCTTTAGAGTTTGCGGTCCTCATCCTGCGCTAGTGTCGCTTTTCCCTATAGGAAGAATTAAGTAACTGCTCTCGTTAAGATTTCAACTCTTATCGGTAAAGCTGACAATCCCGATACCTGTTTGTACTCCACTGGCCCTATTTTCAAACTTATGTTTTGGTGGGATATAAAATAAGAAAGAAAATTTTTTTATATAAGAGGGGGCAAATGAGCATGTGGCACACCTGATGGTAAATGTTTTACTGAACGTATTCGCCAAGGCCCACCGAGCTATTTACATGTAAATACATATCAAAAAATAATTAAGGTCACACTACACAAACAGAACAATGCCCACGCCCGCAACATAAATCAAGCGAGCGAAGCAATCGCGTCTAATACGCGCTCGCCGGAATCCGCGCCCAACTAATAGCTCGAAGAGGACATATTTTATTAATTACCGCTCCACTATCACGAAATATTACCTTTATGTCCCATATTTGCATATCGTGTTGGTATATACGAAATATTGGGTGCGGTAGTGGCATGCGATGGTTGGGGTGCAATTTATAAGAGCCGGCGACGAATCAAAATACTTAAAATTACATTGCAATGCCAAAAAGCATAGTGTTGAGCCACCTGCGTAGATCCATTCTTGTGTGTCTTACTATTTTGTCACTTCATCTTCTGGGGGGTCATAGTCGTGTTAGTAGTAAGAGTCTGGCAGAGTGTAGTTCCGCTTGCCACCTGTAGAAGCGTCTTCTCCATCGGATTTCGGTTTGTCGAACTATATGACCGGTCCACTGGCACTTCACTATGGGAAATTTTGGCTACTTTGGTTCTGCGGTATCGTTACGGATTCTATTACACTGAGAAACTTCAAGCATAGTTTTCTCCATAGACACTGAATACTCGCCTATAATCTAAAACTACGCAAGCAACCTTATATGTACATACCATTGGAAACAAATAAGTAAAACCCGGATTTGAACACCACTGTCACCAATGAAATTGTTAATTGCAATTAAATGTTAATTTACAACGTGCTTGGTGATAACGAATAATATTGTGAGTAAACCTACATATATAAGGAATAAAATAAGTCAACACTTAGTCGTGCAGCGAGACGGACAAATTATCTACTAACTCCATAACCATCACAGAAATGAGAGGAGGCCTGTGCTCAACAGTGGGACGATATAGTCCGTAACTTATTCAATATCTGTTTATTTATCACACAAAACTAAGCCTGAGCTCCCCGCTAGCGCTCATGAATTGCACAGCGACATATGTTTGATGGAAATTTGGGCGTATCCATCGAATAACGTGGCGACTGTCCTCGACGCGTTATTTTTAATGATTTTGATAGACTGCGGTCGGATCGTATGCCACGAGGCGATTTGTATCCTCTATAGCTGACGTCGAATGATTAGAACGATTCTTTCATTACGTGAAAAGGTTTTTGTTGTTCATATTTTTGGGTAGATCGCGATTTCAATTTAATGATAAACGTATGTGTAAACTGATGGCTCATTTATCTTTATTGATTGTAGAAGCTCGATGATATGAAAGATATTGATGGCAAATGTGCCTACTGTTTTTGGTAATTGCCTAATCATGAAAGAGGATTAAATATTATCGCACATTTACTTTGTGACTAATATTTATTAATAAGAACCTAAAATGTACCATACTTTTTTTTTCTTTTGTTTTTAAACATTACCCGTACACTAGGATTTTCTCCTGTATCGTGGGAGATGTTTACAAACATAAATTGCAGAAGGATAAACATCCAGCCCGGGAACAATTATTTGTAGGCTATACAAATATTTGTTCCGTACGGGATTCGAACCCGCGACTCCCAGCGCAGCCACTCATTGCTAAACCATTGCGCTACGGAGCCGTTCTACGTTGATAAACTAAGTTATATATTATATTAAAGAATAAAGGTGACAAACGAACCTACAGCCCACCTGGTAAGACAATACTGTGGCGCTTAAACATCTACGATTATGTTGCAAAATGCACATTTCTTGTTACCTGTGAGGACTAAGATTACTTACTTACTTACTTATCTTTACGCACAATCCCTAACGGGGTAGCCAGAGAGAACAGATCGCCAAGTGTCACGATCCTTACATACCTCTTTCGCTTCTTTCAGGTTCATTAACTTCTTCATACATGCACGTCTAGGTATATGAGTACTCTTGACCCTCCCCTCTTCAAGCAATTTGCTCACATGTTCTTCGAAAGTTAGTGTCGGTCTACCTCGACACCTTTTAATATTTACTTTCGCTTTATATATTTTCTTCACCATTCGGTCTTCACTCATTCGTTCAACGTGCCCAAACCATTGGAGTACGCCCCTATCAATTTTTGTGATAAGGTCATCTTTCAATCCTGCCATATTGGAGAGTTGCCATAGAGGACTAAGATAGAATACCTTATTCTCAGTACAAAGATTCTCCGGTTCTCTACACTCACCATACGAAACAAGGCTCATGCCACAGCATCCATCGAGTCAACTGTGTGCTCATTTTTCATCCCTATGATGTAAAATAACTTCACTAATGGTCCTTGCTTGCCAAAGAATACATAAAGGGTACTTATATTTGAAAGACTGCCTATTCTAACCAGCCAAAGGAGAGAACCCTTAGGTAATACATACGCGCTGGAAACATTAACCTATACGGATCACCAGTCCATGTAATCTTGGTTAAATTTTAAGATGCATTCTCTACCATCATAAGGGCGTCAAAATCTAGACCGTCTACTACTGTATAGCTTGATACCTTGTAGTGGTGGTGTAGGAATATCCACTAGTCCGTATCGTACCGTGGGTGTTGTAAGAAGCGACAGGCGGTAACAAATCAAGAGATGGGCAGCAGCGTTTTCTCAATATGAACTAAAACTTAAAACCTGAATTTGGCAACCCACCAGCCAAGAGTAGCTACTATGGCAAATATTCCTCTCTTGACTTTGATAGGCTGTAACGATAAAAGTAATAAATATCCAAATATTTCGTACATCTGATACATTTTGTATATTAACAGAAGATCACAGAATACCAGCGTAAAATAGCAGCTTAATACTGCTGTGTTTCGAACGGTGAGTGTAGAGATCCGGAGACCTTTTTTACGGGAAACGAGGTATTCCATCTAATTTCTCAATTCTTTCTTCCTGGGTGACAATTAATCTGCGTTTTCATTCTTAATCGAGGGTAAATGTAGATGTCTATGTGCCATAACAAGCACTTACCATCATGTGGTCTGACTGACTGACTGTGTGCTCGTTTGTCACCTTTATTCTATAAAAAAGCTTCAACTTCATTCTGTAAATTGTGTGGATATATAAATAGATTATGGATTGATTAGATACGACATGTGGTGGGCGGTGTAATAGACCATCTCCCCTACTCGTCCCGTGGGTGTCGTAAAAGGCAGTCATTGAAAAAGCCAGTAAGACCTAATGGCTTCCTAAATTATAAAAATATCGACAAACCATATTTTTGGCAGGGCTAAACCAATTCAGCCGCTGCATTACTATGGCGTCAGCAAGAATGGGTCTCAAAAACGTGGTAAAGGATAGATTTTGTAATTTGTAATGTTTATTATTTCATTTTACTTTCGCATCAATTCGACCTATACATAGAATATGTTTATATATAAAATTATTCTGTACCTTTGTTCATCACTGAACTCTATTAAACGCATGGACCGATTTTGATGAAATTTTATATGAGTTTAAGTGGGTTTCTAGGTGGTTTGTTACACAATTATTGGACTCGGTATTACGGTTTAATTTTTCCATCCTTTAAATTTACTAAAAAATACTCGTATCACAAGTTCAAGTTAGCTAGAATGTCCTCTAAGTATATAGTTGTATTAAAAACTTCTTACTCTACTTTAACACTCTTGGAAGTAGGATTTTTTTCTCTAAATTTAAACTGGCTGTATTCTGGGGTGGTGTCATAAAAATGCCATATTTTTAAATAACGAATCATAAAACGAGGATAACGCGAAACATACAAAGGAAACAATTAGTCCGCTTAAAAGCCAACTTTTTTTCTTCTATCTTCTTATCTCTTCTATCTATCTCAGAGGCAGACGTCTTGAATCTTGGACGCAACTCCATCTCGCCGGAATGTATCAGAAGTTGGAAGAAATTCCTATCATATTCCATTAACATAAATGATTATTTAACCCAATTACACGTACCTCATTTAGCGATCGTTAACAATTCTCTTACTGAAAACTCGATCGTTAAATCACATTAACTCCATGTCGCTGGAACCGAAATTCCCAATGCGTTAATTGACATGGAACATGCGAACATGCAATAGTCGTGCTCCTCCAAATATGCTCGTTAACTAAATATTGAACGAAATTTTTATGTTAAATGAATGTGTCCGTTGATTTTTCCAGTTTATAAGGGTTAGGAAATTACCGTTTAGTCAGCTGTTAAACATTTTAAAAATGTGTAATTAGAAATGAACAAAATTGACTTTTATCGTTACCGTTACTGAACCAGCCTATTAAAGTCTTCAGCTGACATAGGCCGCCCCCACAGACTGCTTCATAATGGGGTTAATAGTGGGCAGTTTCGTGTTCACTTGGAGTGGAAAGCTGAATTGGCCTCTAAAAATCTTCATGTGCTCAGCAGAGAGAGACAGTATTTCATGCCGTCACATCGCTTGCAACTTTACAAAGCGCGAATTCGGCTTCACATGGAATACCGTTCTCATCTCTGGGTCGGGGCACCCCAGTGCCAGCTTCTTCCACTTGACCGCATCCAGCGCAGAGCGGTTCGAATCATCGACAACCGAGTTCTTTCTGATTGGCTCGATTCACTGACGCTGCGTAGGGAGGTTACACCCCTTTGCATTTTCTATCGCATCTACGATTAATCCCAGATTCCAAATTTCATGAACGCACATCTCGGCAAACTCCCGATACCATCTACACCATCTCGATGCTTGGTGGTCCACCACTGTACGTTTTACTAGGAGTATTCTTTCGCGTACGACCTCTGTGGAATAGTTTACCACCAACGAATTTTCCGGACCATTACGACTTAGGGACCTTCAAGAAAAGAGCTTACTCCTTTCTAAATGGCTGGCAACGCACCTTCAATTCCCTTGGTGTTACCATTGTTCCGGAGACCCTTTCTTACTGGAATCGAGATTGGCAGGCCTCCTCAGGGGTGGCAATACACCTCCACTGCTGAACATAGACCTGCCTCATAGATTCCCTCGTAGGGAGGGCACAGTTTGACAAGATGCAGCTGCTCATCTCGCGTTTCAGATTCCCTCTCTCACCTCTTACGAGACTCAAGAGATGATATGAGTAAATACATACATACAGCACTTGTCGATTATATTCTGCATAATAATTTTTGAATCAAACATACACGAATCATGGTATAATCACACTTATCGAATGAGGGTTTGCGTGATTCGATAAAATTGATGACATCATTGCAAGGCAAGTTTAACCCTTTTTAATCAATTAACATTATAAGTAACTAAAACTAACGATTAACAAACACAAAGTCACGGACGTTATGTGAAATCACACAAAATCACTATATTGCGTTCGGAGGTGCGGCGAAATAGAAATGGATTTTTTTTTGCTTTATAGTAATAAAAGATAGCTTATCTCACGTCATGTTATGGGGCGATTTTTTTAATTTTCGTAATAGATTTAAATGTCGCATATTTAGTTCAACGGCCGTATAAACCGACTGGTTAATTTTGGTCGCTCAAATTTTTGATAATATTCTTTTATAATATCCTCCGGACTTAATTTCGGATACGGCGAACGTTCCCAAAGAAGACTATCCATCGGCTCAGGACAGCATTATAGTGTCCAAGTGTATGCAAAAACACAAGTGCACTCCGTATTCTCTTTTCCCTCACTCTCATGGTCCATTGGGACGGTAAATCGACACGACCGAAGAGAGAGATCAGGCGCAGGATCAATGGCTTTACGTGCTTTCCGAGGAACGGGGGAGAGACACCGCCAATTTCCTGACTCCAATCAGCTACTGAGGATTTCTTGACGGAAAAACTCTAAGACTGATTTTTTTGGCCCAAATCAGGACTCGGCACCTGATGATCAGCAGTAGCGTTTACAACCACTAGACTAACGAGACAGTCTTGTCTTCATCGTGGGTTTCTCAGTAGAAAACCAATGACAATACGATAATTTCATGACTCTAACTTTGAATTCTACCATTAGACCACAACTACAACCGTAAAGCTCCATTTATTTTTAGTTTTATGTAGTCATGATATTTATTTTGTGATGAATACACACATGACTATGAATAGAATCACAATAATAGGTAAATGACTTTACTAGTTAGTTAGCACGTTGTGCCGGACGGGCGAAACTCTCCGGAGTAAATGTTGTCGAAGATACTTCGCGAGTCGCTCACGTCCTACACCTATAGGTTCCGGTGGGTACTTTCACTGCCGTCTTTGTGGGTGCCGCTGAAATATTGTGGACTGTGGTTCAAATCAAAATGCACGATTAACAAATACAAATAGCAAGGTAGTGGCCAGCGGTTCCACTGATTGATTAGTCGCGAAATTTTATAACTATTGATCACGGTTGTTAAACTACGGTTGTTCACTATAGGTTGGTCACTGTATATTTCAAAATATTTCTTTAAATTGTACGGTGGTATCAAAGATCTATTGGTAGTAGCTGGTTTTCTAACACTACTGACTAGCAGCTATTATCAACTAAACAAAATATGTAACTGCGAATATCAGTTACGACCTTTTTAGGCTAGCTAACACTTTCACTATATGTAACTGCGAATATCAGTTAGGACCTTTTTCGGCTAGCTAACACTTTCACTATGTGTAACTGCGAATATCAGTTACGACCTTTTTCGGCTAGCTAACACTTTCACTATGTGTAACTGCGAATATCAGTTACGACCTTTTTCGGCTAGCTAACACTTTCACTATTCACTATATACTGCTACTAGTCACTTCAGCTACCACCGGATACCACTCACTTCACTTCACTTGTCACTGGTAGTTCTTCACACTACTACGGGTACTGGGTCCCGAGCCCCTAAGGTAGACTTTGGCAATACTTTGCAGTGAGCCGCTTGCCATTTTCCGTTTGCCTCTTTATTGCATAAACTTTTCACTATACAAATGGCATAAATTGCAATATTTTCTATACAAAACTAATTGCTACACTAACATGCTATAAATCATTAAATCGGTAGTCTGGTACTTTATTAGTATATCATAAAGGTTACTCAAAATATTAACATTGTAAAAAGTTATTAAACGAAATGTCCAAAATTTTCATAATATTTGGGTACATTAATTCTTTGATTTTTCTATAACTACGAAATGCGTTTAATTATACAAAAATATCCCTACACTTCTTTAATCTATAAGCCATATGCTAATTCAATGTCATATTTATAACTCTTTTAGAACATAAAATTATTTTCCTTATTTTTAGTATGAACTATTACGCAGTTAATTAAAAACTTTTAGAGAGTTCCACGATAAGACGCGCTGTGATTGGTCGATTTTTTGGTATATAATAAAAGTTGTTTATATCACTTGTTATCAAAACGACATTCTATACAAATATACTAAGAGTTATAAATATGTTACACAACTATATTAATACACGTTTTCATCCAGTTTTCTCGGTAATTTCACTATTAATACAAAAAACAATATTCTTTATCACTTTGTTTCTTAACGTTGTTAGGCCGTCGCGAACACACGTTCTATTTAATATGCAACTTAATAATTAAATTGGGCACTGTAACTATTGAAGTAGTCGTGTTATAAGCAACCTGTAGTACCTACGATTACTTATTAACGTGTTAGTAATGTAATAAACATAAAATTTTTAAAAGTTAGTTTTATTTACAGTTTTTATTTAAAACTTGTAAGCACGAAAATTCTATTTTAAGAAAATGGATATTTATTGTAAGCCACCAGTTCAAACAACGAAATTGCTGCTTTCCTTTTATGAAGCTTTAAAGAAAATTATGACGATTCAAAGATTAATAAATAAATGTTATTAATATATTATTATAAATAAATTATTTTCAACTTAACAATAACTTAGCAATAAAAAAGAGTAGCAAAACTGCAAGGATTTAAATTCAAATTCACATTTTTATTCATTGCTAGAATGTAATACATAACATTATAATAATGTTATTTATAAATGATACCTTACATTCTACAATTATATTGGCGTGCAATATCTTTACAATATATAAAAAATATTATTAAAATTTAATGAGGTTAATTATTGAAGAAAAACAATGATGTAATCTTTTTAAAATGTTTCAGCGCCAACTTTTCAAATTACAACAAATACATTTCGAAAATTTAATTAATTATGTAAATGTTCATATATAAATGTCAAATATCTAAATAAAATTAAAAAATGTCAAAAAAATAAACTAAATATTAAATGACAAAAAAATATTAGTTTTTCCATTATTACTATATGTCACCTATTCATCTAAACTATAAAATGCAGTAGTAATGCAGAATATATGCCGTGTTCATTATCCTATCTTGCTCCGTGGATGTTGTTAGAGGCGACTATAGGTTATTAAGCTATAAAAACTGTGGCTCCCGATAGGTGGTGATGTAAATACTTAGTTTATTCCAGATTTAAACTAACCAGAGTGGCAAGGAGCATCAGCGTCATTAGTGCAGGATTTTTAGTACGACAAATATTAAGCGGCCTGCCAAGAGAGACGATTATGAGAAATTCTCCCTAACAGCGACAAGCCTAAAATGATGGGCACTTTATGAATGACCTGAACGACTAAGTATTGCTCAGCGTTAGAAAAATTTCACTTCAAAAAGCGCCATTTATAGGATTCTAAGAGATAGTACAAAGTAAAAGATGATTGTACAAAGTGATTTAACAAATCGAAAATTACTTGTGGTCTATACATATATATATATATATATATATATATATATATATATATATATATATATATATATATATATATATATATGTCTTTACAAGGGATTTG
Organism: Parnassius smintheus behrii; assembly: GCA_036936625.1. Taxonomy (NCBI): domain Eukaryota; kingdom Metazoa; phylum Arthropoda; class Insecta; order Lepidoptera; family Papilionidae; genus Parnassius; species Parnassius smintheus. The sequence continues at coordinate 8,975,964 of JAUPFT010000017.1, forward strand.
CAATTATGTTGAATTATGGTGAAATATCCTCGAACCAAAAATTTACCTGAAGTTTTACGACTTTGTAGCGCAGTGGCTATTAGTTGCGACCCTGCAGGGTCTTAAATTCAAATCCCGCACGGAACCATTGATTGTATAATCACTCATTAATTTATTACGGCTTTTCAGAAATCCACTGCTGGACAAAGGAATACCACGGTCCTAAAACATCTGTAATCCATCGACTTCCTACATCGCTTAGCAGGTCGTAGCTTAGTCTAGTAGGACGCCGCTCTACATACCGGTACCTCCTACCGGTACGAGGCTATCACTCGAGAATCTTTCTTACTCATCAGTAGTCGGTTTCTCGAGCTATATATGTCCGGCCCATGGCCACTTAAACTTGGGCTTCATCTGTTGGACTTGTCGGTTACTCTGGTTCTACTGCGGATATCCTCATTTCCAAGTCTGTCATACAGAAAAACTCCGAGTATAACCCTCTCTATAGCCTACTGAGTGACATATGTAATGCTTAAACATTGCAGAAATTTTATAAACAGAAGTAGATTTTTATATTCAGTTAACAAAACGCCCAGCAGGATTTAAAATAAATAGTTTACAATTATGTATTATTTTGCAATGAAATGGTGGCGTAAGAGGCTCCCCTTACCCATTTCATCCTGTAGGTGTCGTAATTAGTGATACAAGGAAATGAAACAAATGATGGAAACTCGATCGTAAAAAAAACTGCCAACCCGCCAGCCAAGCATGGCAACGATGTGTGTGTATTATGCACATACAATATAAGGAATATTTCTATTACCTTTTTTTTAACAAAGGACACGTTCACAGTGGATTAATAGTCCGTAATGATAAATTAATGAATTATGTTATACATGGCTTGGTAGCGATCACCTTATGTACCTATATAATTCGAAAAATCGGAATGCCATATTTACAATATAATCATATATTATATAATTAAGGTTATTAAAATGATTTCGTACTTTCCCAAAATGATTATTTAGACGAACATCTAAACAATCTTGGAAAAGTGAAGACCAGTAGTTTGTAAATGATTACGAATAAGGAGACACGGGCACACAGTTCACACAATTGTGAGTGAATACCGTAGCCCATAGATATCACGTTTATTTAAAATTTAGAATACAAAAGCCGGCTCTTTTTTCACCTCTGAGGCTTAAGATGGAATGCTTCGATTCCGGTAAAAAGGGTTTCCGGGTCTGCACTCTCACTATACGAAATACAGCAGCATTGAGCTACTATTCTACGCTGTTAATCTGCGAGAACGTGGTCCTTCCCAGTCGAGCTGATCCATTCATGCTAGAACTACAATATACTGCAATATGATTCTACCACCTATACCTTTTTCGTTAATATTCGATACTGATCCTTTCGATAATTATGATTAAGTGTACTAAATTAAAAGCCATGTTTTTAATTCAAAACGTTAAACGTAATGCTGTAATACAATACTAGTGTTATGTTGATAAGGATATATCTAAAGCTACCCGCAGACAGAGAAAATTCGTCTGCAAAATATGTATCCATCACAACTCTTTTCAAAGCATCCCAATTCGCGGTGGCAGCAAGGTTCATTGAAAAATAATCCAAGCCATACGCAGGTTAAAAATACGGGTCCTCAGGCACTCACATCTCGACATCGGTCGTTCATTTTTGATGAGGAATCTTTTGATATCGCCTCCCCTGAAAACTCCCTCCGACTCAGATAATACGCGAGACACACTGACATATCGGATGGCCAATAATTAAACCGGAGTTTCATGTACAACATCACAATATTACTGATCCTCATTAATAATAATAATAAGTTTAGTTTTTGAATAAAGCCACATTGAAACAATAAAATTAAAACCCTGACTCCCGAACTAGCCTTAGCCGAGTTACGGGATTTAGTTCCTTACCATATCCATTAAATAACAGTCATAAGATAGCTCATTACAAATTAGAACAAAGGTCATAAAAGAAATAAAAGACTATTACAAAATTAAATAAAAATATGCATGTGTGTTTTATTTCATACACACATGTTGTGTTTGTGTGCGTGCATGTGTACGTAAGAATTTAAACAAAGCTGTTTAGTTATAATCGTAGTAATAAACGCAATATTTATTGTACTTTTAACGAATCAACAACCTAGGTCTTGAAGTAAGGGTTTTCTAGATGCGTTTAACATTATTTTATATTTCCTCGTGTCAGTAACCTTGCATCCGAATCCGATCTGTTAAGGCTATCAGAAAATTCCTTATTTACGCATGAAGTGACGTTTACAAAGCGAGAGATCTATTGCGACTGATTAAAACGGGATGCAAATAAAGAGCCTACTAAATAGCGCTTTTCAAAGCAAATTTATCCTTATTGAAATACTACAAATTTCCGTCTACTTTTTCTTCATTATCAGCTCGTTGGACTCCATGGCTAGAGAGGCCCTCTATAGTTGTGAGAAAGATTTGTAAGTGGATTGACAATCGCGGTGCCAGACATCAGCACCTTGTATACTGCTGCTCGTCATCAGTTTGTATAATATACATCTGACGAAAACGATATGTTGAACCGCCCTCTATTGGAAGCCATAATTTTTTTTCTGGCACTTCTCATAGTCATCTGTTAGGACAATCACAGGGCTAAATGGGATGCTGAATTACTACGCCGCAACCACAACGCACATACTTGATATAGATATAATCTTCGTTTTTTTAAGCACTAGGATTTTCTGTCTTATTGTGCACGGAGTTTACAGCGTATGTACAAGTGCAACGCATCTACAAATGCCCAGACCCGGAACCATTGTTTAAGACCATATTTGCCGTCAGACAGATGAATGAAACCGAGTTACTTCATTGTTATTTGTTATTCAGTCACCATGACAGTGTGTCCGCCCAAAAAACCCCACTCGGGGGTGTGGTCGTATTGAAATTTTTGAATATGCCAACACTCGAGCAACCGCCACTCGAGTGTATCCGAAAATTTTCGGCGTAATTATACTGCGGAACATCTCGATTTTAGTTTTACGTAACTGTGACTGGCGCGTTGCTTTACCTGTAATTTTTATGTATAAGGTATCATAATATATCAATAGCCTACATTATCTGTCATTTTAAGGAAATTAAATTTAAAAAAAAATTGCTTGATTCGGTTAACACATTTTTTATTGACTAATTAACTGTCTCATTATTCTACTGGTCCCGGGTTCAAATCCCGGGTCGGAGGGCATTAACGATCAGTATAAAGACAGACTGAGAGACATTCCATCTCAGTTCTCAGTGGTGACAACGCATCTTTAGAATTATTTGGTTGAAGATGGTGGTTGCACAGCTAGGTTCTGATCTGAAAGGTATAAAGGTGAGTTAAGGGTAGAAAGATAGTTCTTAGAGATGAAAATGCATCAGTAGCCTTTTAAGGTGGTTGCAGACGTTCGTAGACTTCAATAGCCACTTATCATCGGGTAAACTGTCACTTCAACTCGAGCTTGATTCCCTCCAGCGGTACGTACTCGCCTTTAAAGGACAACGTGTGATCGTGGATATGTGATAGATATTGAAGTCCACTTATTAACCCTGAGCTATTTGATGTATAAACTTCTTAAAAGTGAGACATGTTCCAGAGAGGCAAAAAAAAACTGCTACTTTTTATTTTAATTTGAATAATAAATATTTCAATAAAGAAAAGGTTAAAACTTATTCAAAGAAATTAATAAATTCAAACAAATAGCATATAATAGTTTATATTTCGCTTCACATATCTTGGGCACTGGACACAACCTAACCTAGCTTACATAATTTTAATAAAGGCTAGTTTATAATAAAAAATAGTTATGCGAATAAATTAACTTAATACTCAATTATTAAACATTTGTAATATGATTTTCAACGATAATATTGTCTTATCTTTGAAATAATATAATCCTTAGATTATAATCACATAAAAATAGATGAAACAGTTAAACAATATTCTTATCTTATCCTATCCAAAATTTATGAACGACTTAGAAAAATGCTTCATAAGAATGATAATTTACTTGTCAGATTTAAATTATCCATAATATAAATTATAACCTGGCCGAATATGAAAGTGAATAAATTGAACTATTTTACTCATACATTTTAAATTTGCTTGTATTATATTATATTCAATGAATGATTGCCGAATCATCCTCAAACATTTTTTTATAAATATCACTTTTTAATACAAGTTGAAAAAAACTACTAGACACATTTATTCTTATATTACTGGATAATGCCTTGTGGAAAGCGAGGATTCTAAAGGGAATCAACCATGTCCGACGTTTTGAAGTGGCAGTTTTATTTCCGGAACAGACATAAAAACTGTTTTAGTGCAAAAAATATAAATGTGAAAAAATACAAAAAGCATTGCAGAATTTTGATTTGTTGTCTCTGCGCAATTAGGTACTTGTTGTTGAGTATCGAGCTCCACTTGTGCTGGTGCAATTCTCGAATTAAAATAAAGTGATTTAATAGGCTCTGATACAATATATTATAAGAATAGGAGTACAAAAGGCTGTGACGTCAGGAACACTTGTAATAAGCTACATGGAGGCCTATATTCAGCTGTGAACTATTATAGATTGTAATCTAACGTGAAGTCAGCCATCAGGCAGGAGATCAGTATAGACTAATTTCTCTTTAACTCTTCAGATGCATCTATCTGTAAGACTAACATACATGTGGTAGAGTCACATTGTAGCAATATTACGGTTGAAGCACGAAGGGAATAACGTGATCTGTGTAGAACCATGTAGGTAGGCAGACAGAGAATACCAATGAAATAACAGCTTAAGTTGTTATGTTTCCTATAGTGAGTGTAGAGAACAGGAGACCCTTTTTACTGGAAACTGGGCATTCCATCTTAGTCTTCAGTATTGACGACATATCTACATTTTGATTTTTAATCGAGGATAAATGTAAATGTCTATGGGCCACAGCATCCACTTACCATCTGACGGACTGTGTGCTCATCTGTCACCTTTATTATATAAAAAATAATATCGTCTAGAAAACGCTATGTCACGTCTAGAGATAACTAAATTCACGGGTGAATTCATCTGTTTTTATTCGTTTGCGCCTTTGTTGAAGTTTCACGCGTCAAGTTATAGTGTTTTATTTCTATTTGCGTTACCTACCAGGTTTTCTAATTTCCAGCGCTTATTCCGCTTGAAATTCAATGTCGTGGGAATAGATTTGATAGCTCGGTATATAATGTCCCGCTCAATTTCTCGCTGCTTCTTCCCAGGACAAAGGTATTTTCCGAACCAGTGGAACAGAATACATAATAGAATTCCTATTTGTAACATAAGAGCTATTTTCAATAAAAAATGCTTATTAATCTATATTTAATAAAAAATATACTTTCTATTTCATAAGCGGTGGCTGATAGCTGCGGGTCCGATTCCCGTAAAGAACATATATTTATCCTCTATTGTTTTGTATTTCGCTGTTTGTCCCAGTGCGATTATGTGGGAAAGGCCTTCATGATAGCTGAAACCTAGCGTTACTCTGATATTGAATACAAATATAAAAAATTAGATTTTCTAAAAGTAAAGCTACAGCCTATACTTATATATATGTATATATATATATATATATATATATATATATATATATATATATATATATATATATATATATATATATATATATATATATCCCATTCCTCGACACAGGACTCCTCTCCTTACTACAAGGGTTTTAGGGCAAGGAAGTGTCCACCACGCTGACCCAATGGGAGTTATACATAGACTTATTATACTAATTTATATTGATGGGGTTATATATTTTTATTGACTTAGACATGCAGGTTTCTTCACGATGTTTTCCTTTGTCGCCGAGCAACTAAATCAACACTTAACACTGAAATTAACAATTACATTGGTGCCTTTGGTGGTACTGAGCCAACACAGCTCTATTCATTTTAAAAAGAAAATATGTATGTTTGTATATTATGCATTTAGAACAGTTCAAGTAGCGCAACGAGTTAAGATATCCATGAACAAAACATCTTACTCAAGTTATACCAAATAAAATTTCTTACACAGATATGTTAGAAACGCATTTGCATTATTTTAAATATTTACACAATAAGCATTCCTATTATCCTCCTACTTATCCAAGAGAATGAAACGCATTACCGTTTGGAATCTACGGTTTATTCTAAAAACAAACGAAAATGAACAACCCCGTCGAACACTTCCACGAACATTGCGATAAAATTTGCCGGAAAACATTCCCGCCAACTTCACTTTTATGTTTTGACAGCTAAGTTACCGTTTTAAATTTTGGTGGCAAATAATGGCCGTATCTGCTCCATTTAAAATGCAAAGAAACAATATCGAGTATGCATATTCTATTCCGTTCGTACCGCATCAGGATACTTTACGAGCGCACAGGGAAATACGACAATATCTCTTTTTTTGAAAACGGAACACATAAAGGAAAGGTTCAGAATTTATTATGGAACATCAGACGCCATTTTTAATCACGTATGGTTATTAATGTTGCGATGTAAAATATTACGTAATTTGGTGGTTGAATTTCGTGTATGTAGGTTCTAATTGTAATTATTATTTTCTTTAAATAATCCTTTCAGGTTTTTTTAGGCTAAATAATTAATATTTTTTTAGAATAAGAGTGACAAACGAGCACACGGTCCACCTAATGTTAAGTGATACTGTGGCCTATAGACATCTATATCCATCCTCGATTAATCATACAAGAAACTTGTGGACGATAAACCCGACATCTTGAGGCGGATGGTCCATTGGACGATGGACCATTGTCAAATCCGGAGTGTGGTCCCACTTACGCTAACGTCGCAGTTGCATTCTGCAGGTTGCCGCCGTGTTTATCACTATAGGTCGGCCGATTGGGATAGTGTACGGTCTTTTTTCATCTTACCCTTGAGGCCGCGTTTGCTTCTAGCCAGACGTTCCGAGTGTTGTTGCTGATTCTGTCGCCGATGTGGTATTTCAGGATACAGAACTTTTTATTCCATCTTCTGTGGTGCCCTTTAGGGGCAGATCTCAGCCAGGGTTTGGTCGTTCCTGTAAAATAGCATCTCGCTTTAAGCAGGATTGCTACCGTACTTTGACTTACGCATCAACATCTCGGGATGTATACACCAGCGCTCCTTAAAAAAAGTATAATTCCGCTTCCAGGTCCTTCAAAAGAGTCAAAGTGCTTCTTTCGAAGCTCCCTTCCTACGGACTTCTCGGGAAATTATTTAATTGGATCATCAGTTTCCGTGCTGATCGGATAATCTAGTATTCCACAAAGCTGCGTGCTATCACCAACACCGTTTCTTCTGCATATCAATGATATGTTGCAAACTGGTAAGATTGCTATGCGGAAAAGAGAACACTGGTGATGCTTTACATACCAGCCCTGCCAATATTTTTCGGGGAAGCGTCTCCGAACACCGGAATGAACTTGGGTTTAAATTCTAGACTTTGTTGTACAAAGTATCAGACTGAGGGCGACTAAATCTAGTCCAGTTCAATCCCCAGAAGACTCATTTTTGCACGTTTACCGCTAAAAAGCACCCCTATGTCGTATCTCCTCGTTTTCAAGGTACTCCCTTTCCTGCCTTCGCTAGCATCGGAATCCTCGGCGTCGACATATCGAATAATGTTCAGTTTCGTGGTCACTTGGAAGAGAAGGCCAAATTGGCCTTTAAAAAGCTTGGCGTTGCAACTTGACAAGGCTTAAGCTCGGCCTCACACCATTGCCAGCTCCTTCCGATTGACCGCATCCAGCGCAGAGTGGCTCGAATCGTTGACGATCGAGTTCTTTCTGATAAGCTCGATTCACTGGCATGTTGCATCCTTTTGCAATTTCTATCGCATCTACCACGGCAGTGCTCTTAAGGAATTATTCATATTAATTCCAGCCGCCAAATTTCACGAATGCACATTGTTTCAAAACTCATGATACAATTCACTCCATCTGAATGCTTGGCAGTCCACCACTGTGCGTTTTACTGGGAGTTTTCTTCCTCGTATAGCCTCTCTGTGGAATAGTTTACCAAGGGCGATTAATCTGGACGGATACGACTTAGGGACCTTCAAGAAAAGAGCTTACTCCTTTTAAAAGGCCGGCAATGTACCTGCAATTCTCCTGGTGTTGCAGTTGTTCATAGATGGTGATAGTCACTTCCCATAAGGTGAGCCAAATTCTCGTTTACTCTCTCTTCTATAAAAAAAGGTCGTATAAAAAGGGCACGTCTAAGGTGGCAACCGAACCCCCACGGGAGATTTTTAACTCCCCCTGCCGCGCTGTTACCATGGTGGCCACCGTAGCTAGGAATATCGATCCACGACCTGGGACTGGGGGCCGTTTTCTTACCTCTCACCATGGGTGGTATATTGTCATAGTTCAGCTGCAATATTTTTTGTATCCTTTTGTACTTTTCCTAATAAGAAAAACGCTGATGCCCATCTCCTAGCTTGTATCCTCTACCGACTCTTACAACGCTCACGGAGCTTAACTATACTAAAATAAGTTGAATGTAATAATTTGTTACTACTACAAAATTTGACTTATATCCGACTTCGTAAAATCAAAATGAAATCATACTACATCGGTTCATTTACGTAGACGTAAGTAGATGAACCGTCATGGACGTACTTACGAAAAATGCATTTTCATAATAATGCCAACACAGCACAAATAAATCACTGCTTCAACTGACCCTTTAAAAAAACGTCCAAATAGATGCTTGTCAAAATTTAACCCTTAGGGAGAGATCACTGCAACTTGACTTCATGTTCGACAATTTTACATCAAATTCGATTCAATAACGGGAAATAATATCAGGGCTGTTTAGAAAGCCGAGGGGAACCCTTCGGACTGGCCGGAACATGTTGTATCATGTTAAGAAGTACCCAAAGGGCGTTCTCAATAAAATTTTTGTTCGTTTATAAACCGAATGAAAAGCAAAACATCTGTTTTCTTTAACACGAGATATTAATAATACAATAAAATAAAAAGTTATTCTCAATATGAGTCATTCTCAATATCGTTGTGTCTCTCTCCAAAGAGAGACATATTGAGAATGGTCTATTTATTTATTGTATTTATTTTTTATTTTGTTAACTATTCTAGCCATTTATAAGCCAGTACTTGTCTACTATCCCTGATAATAAGGAGCACTACTGGTCACCAGGACTTAGACCAATAAAGAATTTTGAAGACACTATGGTAATTGGATGGAAAGACAGAAGTCAGCATATTATTCAACACCTTCGCTGTATGTATTACGAAAGACAAAGCAATTTTTTTTAATTCGAATACGTGGTATGTCGACAACTATGGGATGGTGGGGACTAAGAGAGATAGAGAGGAAGAAATTGTGCAATTCCTGAGCACATGCTCTGAAACGTATCCTGTAGAACATTAAAAGTCTGAAAGGCTACGAAGGCTAAGCACATCCATTATGCTTATTTATATTTACGCGAACACTACACATTTAAATAATACTAGTTTCTTACGGATTATATCGCGTATATTAACCCCCGTGACCATGGGTGCTGTAAAGCGTTCGAAACGTCGGCTATATAAAAAGTTAATCTATAAAAAAGTGAATATATGCGATACAATCCGTAAAATACTAGTATTATTTAAGTAAGTATCAAATAACTACATCCAGTTGAGGAGTTAAGTACGAGTATGCGAGTAAAGAGGATAAAGCATTACTTCAATTGTGAACTTCATCTTAAGTTAACACTTTTTTTAAGAATATACTGTGCAACAAATACTGTCTTTACATCCGATTATGATCAGAGCGTCTTCAAAGCTTAGCTTAAAAAAGAAGTTATAGAGAAATAATAAAGAGTTTTGTTAAACTACAACAGCAAGAATTGCCATCTGGAGCCTTATAACTTTTTTGTGTGACGAACGCGCAAATACGGCCCACAGACATCTTAATTTTTTTTCAAATATGAGTCAAAATACAGACGCATTGTCACTTTTGAGGACTAAGATGGGATGCCTCGTTTCCAGTAAAAAGGTTCTCCGGTTCACTAGTCTCATCATGGGAAACACAACAGGATAAAGCTGCTATAATAATAATAATAATAATTTATTGACAGACAACAAAGGCCCGTAAAAAAAAACATAATTACTTATAATCAACAAACATAAAAAAATTGAAATAAACTGAAATACAAAAATAAATATAAATTAAATAAATGCCATAAAACAAATTAAAACTTACATCTTAACATACTAGACCAATATTTAAATATTTCACTGCAATTTTGTGTTAAAATTAGTATAATCGTGTTTCCAGTCTGTTTAAATATATTTTTAAATATTTTTTTAATAATGTTTAAGTATGTTTTATAAATATGTTTAAATAATATTTAAAAATATTTAAATGCTTAGTGCCTTTACTTATAAAGAATCATTATTATCGTTATCATAAACAGCCCGCAAAGTTTCACTGGTGATTGTGGGCTTCTCTTGTAAGCAGAACCAGCCATGCGTCCTGCTGTCGGCACCGCAGACAGATAATATAAACTTTCATTTATACATTATCTGTGTAATCTGTATAAATAAATATAATTGAAGTGTCTGTTTGTAGTGTCTATTCATATATTTTATAAATATTATTTTAATAATAATATTTATTTTTTCTTTTCTTCAGTAAATTTTATATTGCACGTTGCACCTATCCGTCAAAATATAAAATTACAATGTCCTTTTACGTTCGTTTTGTCAGGTAGAAATCACTTAAAGTGATATGACCACGGTTTGTAGTTCATAGGTTTTCCGTTACTGTCATAACTTTGTTTAAATGCAATAAAGATTTATCTATCTATCTATTTATCTAAGTATGCGAACGAATGATTTCTTATATTTACGCGAACACTACACATTGAAATAATACTAGTTTTTACGGAATTTATCGCGTATATTTAACTTTTTAATACCCGACGTTTCGAGAGCTTTACAGCACCCATGGTCACGGGAAGGACTGAGATGTTTAACGTCCAGATGTCATAGTTAACCGCGGTTACCATAGATTAAAATTTAACTTTTGTTCCGATCTACACAGTATGAACTTATGGTATCATGAAGTCTAGACTTCTAAGATTCCGATCTACACAGTATGAACTTATGGTATCAAGAAGTCTAGACTTCATGATACCATAAGTTCATACTGTGTAGATCGGAACATCATCAACAATCATCATCAACATCTGGACGTTAAACATCTCAGTCCTTCCCGTGACCATGGGTGCTGTAAAGCTCTCGAAACGTCGGGTATTAAAAAGTTAAATATACGCGATAAATTCCGTAAAAACTAGTATTATTTCAATATGCGAACGAAGTCGCAAGAACAGCTAGTAAATAATATATGATCGATTATAAACATTGTATATAGTCTATACTTCCGGTTCAATCCAAGATACCTATCGAACGTTCGTTTCGAGGAGTTCAAAAGTTAAATATCTCAACGGGCACGGACCTTATTGTCCCTGTGATGTATCAGAAATATACTTGTAACAGTTCTAAGAAACATTATTATATCTCTCTTGTTCTATTGTGAACATGCTGTGCTCTTATTTGAAGAGAGAGAGAGAGAGAGATAGTAAGTAAAACAGGCAGTAAGATGTAAGAGATGACTACGTAGTTAACTAGTTTTAAATGTTAGTTTCAGTTCGTGCTCAGCGATGAAGTAAAATATCGTGGGGAAAGCAGCATGTCTGAGAAGTATTTTTTATATACATGGAAAAAATATGACATTACTATGTAGTTTAGTAGACTGCAAGTCTGCGCACCCGTTTATCACTGACAAACGGTCAGTGTTATCATAAAAATGTCCCTACTTAAAATTCGGTACCAATTATGGATAGCATACGACCAAATAATTTTAAACAATGCGTCAATTCAGTTTTTTTTTTCATTTATTTTAAAGCCACTTTCACACTGCAATATGTCGCGCTCTTGTGAAATGTAATAGCCAACAACGCCGCTATCTGCAGGACTACAGCCATAAAAGCGTTGGTATTGCGTGAAAACGAATTATTAGGGGGCGCAATGCAATTTCCTCGTCCAAGGCACCAATATGTCTCACGGAGTCCGGAGCGAACCAAATGAATAAAAATCAACCGCACCGACTCGGCAGTTTGTTACCCCGCGCAAACTGAGAGAAATGCGCGTGGGAGATGAGGGGGAACGTTGGACAGGATCACGGGACACGCTATACTGAAATAAATACAACAATTTGCGTTAAAATAAATTTGGGCAACAATGAATATGTTACGGACATAGTGATAAATCAGGGCACCATTTATAATGCCCGGGAAATATGAATAATTACAAGTCAAATCGGGGTACGTAATTAACATTAATTTAAACTTCAGTACTTTACGTTGTCTGGTAATTTTTTTACAACTGACAGGTTATCCGACTAAAACCCAACGGTGTTCTTATCTTCGCACTTAGGGCTACGGGAATGTTTTCGCACAATACCGCAGCCCGACGGCGATAGCCCTTATACGGTCCGTTTCGATGACGATATGAAGCTGAAGTTCTCCACACTTTCTTCATGAAAGGCGCACGAGAAACACACCGTATGTGCCACCTCGAGATCTTACGTAAAAGATAACGGACGACCTCCTTCCGTCACCTAAGACTAAATTATGAGGGTGGAGGAAAGTCTGATATGCTCTCCTCCGAACCCAACTCTACTGCTGCCGGGATTCCTGCCGCACTTTCCCTCTCCCTCACCACAGCACAGCTTCCTTCCGCGACATCATGTCTGGTCTCAACCTAACCTAATCTTTTTTTTTATTATTCTGTTCAACAAGTAACGAACTTTATTCATAAAGCCCGTTCAATTTAATTATTTCAATAGTTTTTGCCATATCGCTTACTCATATAGGGCATTTTTCAAATTATCTGTCATTATGAGTAATGTCCTAAGAATTACTTGGTCCATAACATGTACACGCAAACACAACAACAGTTTTTACGGTCAGAGCTACGCTGCAGCTGTATTAGCAATATAGTTTTAGCACGAATGTGTCAGCCCAACCGGGGAAGAACCACGTTCTCACAGAATACCAGCGTAAAATAGCTGCTTAACACTGCTGTTCTTACTGGAAAGAAGATCTTAATCCTAACGGGTAACAACGCATCTGCATTTTTATTCGTAATCAAGGATAAACGAGCACTCCCTCAACCAGATGGTAAGTGGTTACTGTAGCCCATAGACATCCACATCACTCCTCGATTAAAAATCAAAATGCAGATGCATAGTCACCCTAAGGACTAAGATTGCATGTTACAGGTTAAAAAGTCTCCAGTTGTCTACATTCACCATAGGAAACACAGCAGAATTAGGCTGCTATTTCACGCTGGTATAACATGAGGGGCATGGTCCCGTTTCCTTCTCCGTTCGAGCCAACCCATCCGTGTTTCAACCATAACAAAGTACCTATGAATTTACTACGTACACACTTGCTTCGATTTTTTGAGCCGTGGTAGCTCAGTGGTTAACGCTCACTGTAAATATAACAGAACGCGAGTAACCCGGGTTCGATCCCCGCCGGCACCAATGAAATTGTTAATTGCAATTTTAAGTGCTGATTTACCACGTGCTCGGCGGTGAAGGAAAACATCGTGAGGAAACCTGCATGTCTGAGGAATAAGAAAAAAAAATATTTCGAAGACATGTGAAGTTCGTCAACACGCATTCGGGTAGCGCGGCGGACACTTCCTTGCCCTAAACCCTCTCAGAAATGAGGGGAGGCCTGAACCCAGCAGTGGGACGTATATAGGCTGTAACTTTACTTACTTTTACACTTGCTTCGATTTACTAACAAAAAGAATTAAATAAAAAAAGGATTCATATAGAAATATTTATACATAGAAATATAATGGCAATATGCATATTTTTCCTGCATTTCAACAATATCTAATACAAAGAGCTAGAGAAAGGACGCCACTCGTACTAAGCGTTCGAGTTTCAGTTTGACTGGCTTCGAAATGAGAAAAGTTCCCAACGAAATGTCGACGAGTCAATATTAACTATAAACCGACACATTTAAATTTTCATTCGCGCAAACATACTACGATTCTATTTTAAACCTTATCAACGTCACAAAAGGTGTGAATGCTTAGAATGTTAATATCGCAAATCGCGTAGCAACTTGGTTTTTCCATTCCGCGTGCCGATAAAGTTTTTTTCTAATAAGGTTGGTTTAACTGCATTCGTTTTGTTTTGTTAAGGTAATGAAAATGATTTTTATTAGAGCGTTGAAAAATCGACTACACTTTTCTAGCAATGACTACGTTAAGGTTTGATAAAAATATTACCTATGCGATATCCAGTCAGTTCGATATAGCACAAAGAAACCTGTTACCTAATTAATCCTTTAAATTGACGCGAGTTATACACAAAATAAAACGAATTGTACCGTATTTAATTACATTTATTTTAACTTTCAAAGATCTCGAAAAATTTCTCAAAAAAGGAAAATCTTTGTTTCAGAAAATGTAAGGTATCTGCGACAGAAAACAGTTGACTGTCGAGCACCACAAATACAACAAGCAAAAGCCCGCAACTACGTCTAACAACGCCCGCGTCTACGTCGTTAACGAGTGAATCCGGCTACGATCGAATATGATTGCTACACTAGCAAATGTCAGAGGGATTTTTACCATCTACCATATGGTCGTTTTCTGCGTAGGAGATATTTTTTGCATAGGCTTTGATTAGATAATAACATCCTCCAGAACTACCTACCAGAACGCACGATGATAGTGCCCAAGTGTATGCATAAGCACAATGCACTCTCTTCTCTCACTCTCATATTTCAATGGTACGGTAATCCGAAAGGACAGGAGAGAGATCAGGAGCAGGACCATCGGCTTTACGCGCTAACTAAGGCACAGCGCTGAAACACCGACAACTTCCTAAATCTGGGCTGCCACTGAGAATTTCTTGAACTAAAATAAAAGACTAACATTGTCATCACAATAAGTCGATTGCAAAAACCTCATCGGTCAATCAGCAGGGTGCACCACGTATAGAGTGAGCTTGGTATTTGTAGACAAGGTGATATATTCTTCCTTACATCCCGTACAACGATTTATCATACGAGGTGTGTTCAAAAAGTAAGGTGACTTTACATTTTTATGAAAAACTATTTATTTATTCATCAATATTTATGTTGTCCCCTTCAAAGTAATCCTCCTCAGATATAATACACTTGTGCCAACGCTTTTTCCAATCGTCAAAGCATTTCTGATAATCACTTTCTGGTATAGCCTTCAGCTCTTTCAGCGATGCAGTTTTTATCTCTTCAATCGTTGCAAATCTTCGTCCTTTCATAGGTCTCTTCAGTTTTGGGAACAGGAAAAAGTCACATGGGGCCAAATCCGGTGAATATGGTGGCTGAGGCATGATTGTAGTGTTGTTTTTGGTCAAAAAACCTCTCACAAGCAACGATGAGTGAGAAGGTGCATTATCGTGATGCAAAAACCATGAATTGTTTACCCACAATTCGGGACGTTTCTTACGTATTGCTTCTCGCAAATGGTGCATAACTTCAAGGTAATACTCCTTATTGACCGTACGACCTTGTGGCAAGAACTCATGATGCACCACACCCCTACAGTCGAAGAAAACTGTAAGCAAAACCTTCACATTTGATCGAACTTGGCGTGCTTTTTTTGGTCTTGGTGATTCAGTGTGCTTCCACTGGGACGATTGAGTCTTAGTTCCGACGTCATAACCGTATACCCATGTTTCGTCACCTGTTATGACCCTTTTGAGCAAATCTGGGTCGTTGTTGACATCATCCAATAGCTCTTGAGCGATTGTCATGCGACGGTTCTTTTGGTCGAAATTGAGCAATTTTGGAACAAATTTCGCTGACACACGTTTCATGCCCAAAATATCCGAAAAAATTTCATGGCAAGAGCCAACCGATATGCCAACATCCTCCGCAACTTCTCTGATAGTGATTCGACGATTTTCCAAAACAATTTTCTTCACTATTTCAACGTTTTCATCGGTTGTTGACGTGCTGGGGCGTCCAGAGCGAGGTTCGTCATTGGCATCTTCTCGGCCATTTGAAAGAGCTTGTACCACTTATAATTAAAATATTATAAACGTTTTTTTTACTAAGAGTAGACTCACCGTATGCCACTGTCAACATTGCAAGTGTTTTGGAGCACGTAATTCCATTTTTTATACAAAATTTGATGCAAATTCTTTGATCCATTTTTTTGATAGAAGAAAATCGCCGAGCACACCAAAGTACGTCTGACCTTTGTAACTGTCAAAAATAAACTAAACATGCTATACACTTCAAACTTGAAACATATGCTCAGGACATGTATACCAACGCAACAAAATACAAAAATCGAAAATCGAATGTGCGTTGCCCGCGAAATTCAAAAAGTCACCTTACTTTTTGAACACACCTCGTAATTCCATATTAGTGGTAGGATTTTAGACGTTAGAGCGCTAACCCGTTAATTCCCGTCTCATTATTGAATGAATGCCCATTTCGTAGCAAGACGGATCAGACCTTTGTCTCAAGAGAACCGGACAATGGAAGCATTATGTCTTATTGTTACGTCGCTTGCCCCCTGACCGACAGCATCCCGTATATTCATCCCGTTATGATCATGAATAACACGCGGATGTATACTGCGACATACGGACCGTGTTCTGTAAAGCAAATCTTACCTATTTATGCGTACAGAATTTAGGTAAAATTATGTCCGTTTGGATGTTTGTCCCTGAACACGCTTTAATGACGTTGATGCCACGGAGCTATATACAGAATATGACTATTAAAGTTTAATTTACATCGCATAACAATATCATTTACGTCGTAGAGCTATAATATGGTTGTGGCACGAATTAGTCGGCTCGACCGGGGTAGGAGCACGCTCTTACAGAATACCAGCGTGGAATAGCAGGTTAATTCTCCTGTGTTTCGTGTGATGTGTGTAGAGAATCTGAGGCACTGTTTACTGCATATGAGACATTCTTAGTCCTTACGGGTGACAATGCATCTGCGTTTTCGAGAATTAATAATGTACTAAATAATAAATAAGGTACTTATCTTTCGTCACGCAGCAGTGCTTGCGCTGCTGAGTACCGACATCTAGTCTAAAGAGAAGCAGTATAATTACAGATTATGGGACATTCAGTTGGCTTTAGTAGGTGTCCTTAGATTTCAGTATACTTATTATCAAGTGGACGACCGAGTTCTTTCTGATCGGCTCGATTCACTGGCGCTGCATAGGGAAAGATGCGAAAGAAAATGCAAGGGGGTGCAACATCCCTTTGCATTTTCTATCGTTACCATATTCACCATCTGGATGCTTGGCGGTCGACCACTGTACGTTTTACTAGGAGTTTTCTTCCCGTACAATTCCTTTGTGAAATTATTTACCACCTGCAATTTTTCCGGACCGATACGACTTCGCGACCTTCAAGAAAAGAGCTTATTCCTTTTTAAAAGGCCGGCAACGCGCCTGCAATTCCCCTGGTGTTGCAGTTGTTCATGGGCGGCGGTAGTCACTTACCATCAGGTCAGCCGCATGCTCGTTTGCCTCCTCTTCTATTAAAAAAAAATTGTTCTTACATATACACACTTCTTTTTAATATTTGTTACTCTAATCTCTTTGTACAATGGCGTAAAATACCTATCATTCATCATCATTATCATACACATTAAATATTTTAATGATTGAACCTAGTATTCTGTGTCGCTGAACTTTCTTTTCTTAAGCTTCTAGAACAACTGAGCAGTATGTCACGAGCTCAATTCGACAATTAAGATTCCTTGGCTCATTGTAATTACACCTATGCGGGTTTCTTAATGAAGTTAAAGGGAATTAATTATTTTAGGGGGGCATAAATTTAATCTGCGCCGGCCTTTACTTACGGCGTTAAAGCCTTAACTTGATTAAAGCGTTATCTTTGTTCTAAAATCTTAGGCTTGAATTTCACAACGCCTATATTGCTCTTATTTACAAATTATTATTTTTTTCCACCAATCGCTTATTTGACTTAAAAAAACATAGTTCTTTAGTGATTTCTTATATTTACGCGAAAACTACACATTTAAATAATACTAGTTTTTTACGGATTTTATCGCGTATATTGAACTATAAATACCTGACGTTTCGAGCGCTTTACAGCACCCATGGTCACGGAGAAGACTAAGATATTCAACATCCAGATATCATAGTTAACAGCGTCTGTGAACATGTACAGGATCGCCCCTGTCATTACATCAGATTTGATAGAGCACAAATCCTCGCTAAAGAACACCGATTCCTTCCAAGGATGATTCGCGAGGCTATTGAAATCAAAAAACATCCTAATTTCAATAGAGAAGATTGCTGGGTGCTACCATCTGCTTGGGATCCTATAATAAATAAAATTAAATTCCAACCCAAGCATACAACTGCAAAACTTCAAGATACCATATGTTCATACTGTGTAAATCGGAACAAAAGTTAAATTTGAATCTACTCGTATGGTAACCGCTGTTAACTATGACATCTGGACGTTGAACGTCTCAGTCCCCCCCGTGCCCATGGGTGCTCCTTGCCGGTTCTAGTCTGCTCGGTCTTGCTTTTACGTGGTAGAGCGATACTGCAGTTATATTATCGTTGTAACACGAATGAGTCAGTTCAGCCATAATATCATCGTACAGAATAGCAGCTTCATGTTACTGTGTATCGTATGGTGTGTGTAGAGAACCGGAGACCCTTTTACTAGAAACGAGGCATTATATTTTAGCCCTCAGGGATGAAAAAGATATAGGTGTCTTTTTTATAGATTGAGTTTAACACATAGTCCACTGCTTCATTCGTCTTCAGCCATCCTCACTTTTACTTGATGTATTACACTTACAAATAAATATATTTATATATACTTGTCATATCATCATAATCATCATCATCATCATTACAGCCCTTCACAATTGCACTGCTGAACGTAGGCCTCCCTCAAGGAATGCAACAAAGCACGGTTCTGAGCCATCTGCATCCATCAACTTCCTGCATATCCTAAGTCATCACTCAGCCTAGTGGGGTACCACCCTACACTTCGCCTACTGGTACGAGGCTACCACTCGAGAACCTTTCTTCCCCATTGGTTGTCGGCCACAAAGCATTTCCCTGAGCCACCTGCATCCATCGACATCTCGCATACTTGTATACATATATATAGTATAATAGTAAGCATCTACTTACATCATACATACCCTAATATTATTATATATCTTTGGATTTACTCCAGTATCAGTTCTAGAATCGATTATGCAGCTTAATTCTAGTCTCTTACGTAGTTCCTTCAATAAATTTGGGAGCGTTGACACTTTGAGTTATTTAGGACTGTCCTGGTATTTCCTTTCCCGTTCGCGATTAACACTTCATCTTCTAATACCAATATTAACACATAATAAATTAAGAACTACATTTTTAATATGTACTTACTTTTCCAAATGTTACCAAAAATTACACTATTTGTACGCAAAAAATATTTTTTCAAAACAAATTCAAGGGTATCGGTAATAATATTAGTACTGAAGTCGAATAAATGTTTTTGAAAATTTGTCCTGTATATCTGTCCGTGTAGTCACGATACACGCAAAAAGTACTGAATGGATTTCTACGGAATTCAATATTTAGGTTGTAACTACTTTTTCACCCACGACGGCAGTGCAAATTAAATGTTTCTATTATACTCACAAAGAGGAACACGTCGAGCTCTATAAAATATATACTGATACGTACATAGTTAGGAACTGCGCAAACGATCTACGCTGTACGTTTTTAATAACAGCGCCTGTTCTGTGTTAAACCTACTGTTATCTATGTTATAGTATCGTCTACAGCCAGAAAAAAACTTTTGTAAAATCGCATGGTGATATTGATGGGATTGCGAATTGACGCTACGTGCGAAGGCAAAACTCTTCTGTCATGAATAAAACAAATTTAGTACAAATTAAAAAATTGTTAATAATCTGTTTTGATGGCTCCGTGGCCCAGTGGCTTAGCAATGAGTTACAGCGTCCATGGCAACGTCTTTAGTACACGCAAGTTAAGCTAATAAACTTATCGGAAGTGGTGGTTTATTAGTAGAGATGGGCCGAATATTCGTTGCATATTCGGTATTCGGCATATTTGGCAACTTTACCGAATTTTCGTATTCGGCCGAATATTCGGCTAAATCATCGAACATTCGGTAAAGTAGTATACTCAGTATCCACTGTATTGAAATGTAGGAATTGAGTAAAACCATGTCTTTCATAATTTTACTATTGAAAGTATATTTTATTTATGGGTTAAACATACTTGTACAGCATTATGTTTTTGAGGCACTGTAGATTTATTTCCAATTATAGCAAATAAACAGTTTGATAAAATGTTTTTTGAATCAAACAAATAAACATTACATTACTTTAGAAAATTTCAATTTATTTTGGTTGTCAGTTTCTTTAAAATAAATCCAAATAGTAGATCTCCTGCCACTCATTTTTATCCATTTTCACTAAGCATAACACTACGAATATTTTTTCTCAAATAAATAGTCAAAACATAAGCATGTGCGCCGGCAAATCGCTCAGTACAAGATGATGATACAAAGGCACGTCAGGTGTGACGGGGGAGTGAGTGGCAGGGTCCGACGCTAATCCCGCGAGCTATACGGTAACTACTTTCACCAGAAATTGGTTAGGTAATGAAGTAATTCTGCCGAATAATGTTCGGCCGAATATTCGGTTCGGTAAAAGTTTTACCGAACATTCGGCCGAATATTCGTATTTGGTGAAATCCGTGTTCGGTCCATCCCTATTTATTAGTTAGAGCTTTATGACGTCACTTCTCGTTTAAATATATCTTTGTATGTCTGTAATGGTTTTATTTTGTGTGGTGACTATTGTCTTGATGTCATGAGTAACTGCTTTTACGGCCCCGTGACGCAGTGACTGCACTGATGGCCGCAAGTTCCAATCCCGCAAGGAACAAGTATTTCTATGACCAACAAAATAATTGTTCCTAGTCTGGATGTTCGACCTTGTCAAATGTATGAATGTAAACTGCCCTCACCATACAGCAGAAAATCCTAGTGTGAAGGTAACGTTGTTTTTGATAAGAAAAATAATAAAGTAAATTGTGAACTTAGCAAAAATGCTGGCGTGCTGCGTTTTAAAGTTAGTTTTAAAACGCCTGTGGTTTTTCTCTGGGCAACAAGTCGAAGTAACATAATCTGTCAACTTCATCCTATTTAGCCTGATGGGTATCGTATGAGGCGATTATGGGAAAAGCCAGCAAATGTTATGGTTTCCGATACCTCTACTGCAACTGTCTTGCTTACGCTGACGTAAAATACCTACACAGGCGACGTCAGTGCAAAGGTGTTAAATATATGCAAACCACCACCCAAGCAAATCTGATCCGATGTAGTTGACTATAACGGGAGAAGCCTTTTTTTATAGGAGAGAAGATTTCTTTTTTTATAGGATAACGTCAAACAAGCACACAGTCTAACAGATGGTGAACGTGATTTTACATGTGGTAAAGCCGTGCTACAGTTATATTAGTAATATAGTTGTAGCACGAATGGGTCGGCTCGACCGGGGAAGGACCACGCTCTCACAGAATAGCGGCGTCAATGCTGCTGTGTTTCGTACGGTGAGTGTAGAGAACCGGAGACCCTTTTTACTGGAAACGAGGCATTCCCCCTAAGTCCTCACGGATGACAGCGCATCTGCATTTTGATTCATAATCAAGGATAGATGTAGATATGTCTATGGGCCACAGCAACCATTAACCATCAGGTGGACAGTGTGCTCGTTTGTCATCCTATCCTATAAAAAATTAAAAGAAGTTGGTAAGCGGATGCGTTGACCAATAGGCTTCTTTCTACATTTATCCTCAATAAGAATCAAAATGCAGATGCGATATCACCTCTCAGGACTAAGGTGGCCTCGTTTCCAGTAAACCGGTTCGCGGGTTCTCTATGGAGAATCCACATATATACCGTACGCTGATATTCTGTGAGAGCGTGGTCCTACCCGGACCTATTCTTTTTTCTATAGAGATATACCAATTTCATCGTATATAAGATATGGTATGAGCCACATCTGACGATTTGTGACTTAAAGTAATAAAACATCTCAGCAACAACTGATACAGGTTTGGACAATAGAGTCTGAACCAGGTCGATTTCGTTGTGGTTTTAGTTCAGTTTCCTCATTAGCGATTCTCTTTAACTTACATTTATACTTGATACACTCTGACTACAAATTGTTGTTTACAATTTGTTGGACATCTGCTAAAATCTTACACTCTTCGCATTTAGTAGAGTCTATTGTCTTCGAAAGAACGACGAAAGACTAAAAACTAACTATATAATTTCGTGGACACCCGGTGCACGCAGCTATGCATGTTTTAAAGTTATGATTTTAAAAACACCTATATCTTTTCTCTGAGCAACAAATCGAATAACGTATTCCCAGATAACGGCAACTGCTTACGTTAACTTTTCTATAGTAAGTTTGTCTCAAGATTTATTTTTCTCGTTGTTTTATTTGTATAAATAAATCAATTACAATTAAAATTAAAATTACAATTATATTATACGTTTAATATTTTCAAAAAATGCCATAATTCCTAAATTACAATGAAAGAAGAATTGAAATCAAGTGTTCTCAATTTGAATTTTAAAAAATTGAAAATTCAATCACACAAGATTTTTCCGTACTACTTTGATACTAATACAAAATACACTAGTTCGTATTAAAGTTCCGTTATTTTAAAATTCCCCTACATTCCCGAACAATCAGGTATGGTATTCTGAAAGAGGACTGTATCCATTAAAGAGTATATTTGTATTTATAACTTAATAATAATATTAGTTATAGTTAATATTATATAATATCAGTTGCATTTATCATTCATTACTGCGTATTAAAATTCTACTACTGAAAGTAAGCCTCCACTAGCAGGTACTATTCTCTCACCTGTTTGTACTGTCAAGCGATAGTGGCCTCACTATTGTATTCCGGTTTGTGCAATGGAGCTGGTATAGTTGTTACGGGTTGTAAGGAATGTCATCTTAGTCCTCAGGCATGACAACGCATCTGTATTTTTTTATACGATACAGTAACAAACGAGCACAAAGTCCACCTGATGGTAAGTGGTTGCTATGGTCCATAGACATTTACATCTACCCTCAATTACGAATCAAAATACAGATGCATTATCACCCGTGAGGCTTAAGATGGAATGCCTTGTTTCCAGTTAAAAGGGTCTCTGGTTTTTTACACTCATCATACGAAACACAGCAACATTATGCTACTATTTTACGCTGGTATGCTGTGAGATTGTGGTCTTTTCCCGGTCGAGCAAACCCATTCGTGCTACAATCCTTAATTTTGGTTACAGAGTTCAAAGCCTATTGCCTATAACATGTCCAACATTGAACATAGAGCTCTTTCATATGTCTTCCATAGTTGCCACGCTTGGCAGGCGGGCTGGCAACTGGTATCAGTTACAATGAAATGAAGTGTATGAAGTTATTATCAGGACAAGTGTGTATGTGTGTTTGTGTGTGTAATGTAACAGATTTTTAAGCCGGCCACACACGCAAGTTTTTTTTTGGTCAAAAAACAACCGAAGCGTAAATAATTACGGTAATCTTTCGGATAGTATGTTAATTCCTTTAGTAATTTGACATGGCTGTATTTTTTCTTTTCTGTAACCACATTTGCACCGCTTTGTACGGCTTCGTTTTTTTACCTTTTTTTTTTCTTCAAAATTACAAATAACAATCCTATTAGCGCTATTGAGTCGACGTCAGCCACTGCTGCCGGTGCCACGACGGTGCCTGAGAGCTTGTGCAGGTTTGTCGCTACGTGTGCGCCGCACGGAACTCGGTCGAGCCGGCGGGTTTGCTTGCACAGGCAAAACTGACAAGCGTTACCTGGCGCGTGTGGCGCTGAACATCATCTCGTACATGTATAGTGAATTGAAATCATACTTATGAGTATATTATTGATATGATATTGATATTGATACTATGATATGTTTAGAGTACGCGTCGCTTAATTGCTTATGCAATGTGGACCGACCTTATCTCGCGATATGATGTAAAAAAATATTTTGAAAGGTTTCTATACAGAATATGGTTGATAAACGAGCATCACCCGATGATAAGTGGATCCTATCGCCCATAGTCATCTACATTTATCCTTAATTAAGAATCGAAATGCAGATGCGTTGTCACCCCTGAGGTCTAAGATGGAATGCCTCGTTTCCGCTAAAAAGTGTATCTGGTTCTCAACACTTATATACGAAACACAGTATCGTTAAGCTGCTATTTTACGTTGGTATTCTATGAGACCGTGGTCGAACCTCGATCGTGCCGACCCATTCATGCTACAACCATAATAAAGCTGCAGATATAAGCTCTACCACGTACACAAGTAATAAAAGTAAACATTTTGTACCGACTTCAATATAAATAAAATGAGAACATCGTCAGTGTAGTCCTTACCATCAGATGTGGCTCATACCATATCTCAGAGAACGATGGAACTGGTATTTATATTATATATATGTAATATTCAGCATAAGTAATATAGGCAGGCAAGAATAATACGTGAGGCTATCGAAATTAAAAGACATCCTAATTTCAATACAGAAGGAAGCTGGGTACTACCACCTGCTTGGGACCAAAGACAATAATTAAAAAGCTGTAGATACTCCGGGTTAACTTTGACATCGGGACGTCAGTCACCTGTCCCCCGTGACCATGGGTGCTTTTATAAATTACATGTCACGTTGTTTGTCCGCGATGGACTCCTAAACTACTTAATCGATTTTTATCAAATTTGCACATCGTGTGCACTTTGGTCCAACTTGAGAGATAGGATAGTTTTTTTGCTCATGAGTGACCCACAATTTTCTTCTGCGAATTTAAGGATCTTTAATAGGACATGACAAAGGGTCATCGAAAAAGGCAGAACAACGTCTGCCTGGCAGGCTAGTATATATATATATATATACTTACCTGTACACAAACCTAAAAAAAATTATGAATTACGGTTTTATTTAAATCATCTATTGTAGTATAATTTATGTCATTATCATCGTTGAGTTAATATAATAATAATAATTTCAAAAATAGTAGATATATCAATATTGAAGATTGCTTGACATTTAGATTATTATTGATACAAGAAATGATGACAAACAAGCGCAAAGTCCACCAACGATGTCACAGATTAAATAAGTTTTTCTTGTTGCTGTAATACGAGGCCACTGACCGCTATCTATACAAGTACGCCTAGATCAGTGTACGAGGCCTATGCCTGACTGTGAATCATGTATTATGTATATATTGTAACCTATAACTTTACTAACAGTTTTCGGATTTTTCTTTTTATTTGTACTATGACACGTTTGTGTAGCAAATTTTTATGATTGTTAACCGTAAGTACTTATAGGTGAGTTTGCGAGTACCAAAATATGTGTCATAAATGGATGTACTCTTTGGTTGCGTTGACTTCGAAATATTGAATTTTTAACACCTTATTATTTGATGCTAATTTCAAGATTTTCCGAAAAAAAAAGAGACGGAAAACTAAATTATCTTTAAAAGTAAGTATCGTTTTTTCTTTCGAGTTACGGAACCATAACAATTAATTTATGAACCGAGGCTACATCCGTCTGACGCGTCAGCGATAATGATGCTTATTTAACGCGACGCGACGTGGCCAATGTCATATTTTTAGTACCTACAGGGCGATTATAAACAGTATCAGTGCGTCACTGCTCAGTGTCGGATCGCGATGAGTTTCGTTGACAAAGTTGTACTTGTGACTGGAGCTAGCTCCGGAATAGGTGCTGCTACAGCCATCCTATTTGCAAAAGAAGGTGCTAATGTTGCTTTTGTGGGAAGAAACGCAGTGAAACTGAAGAATGTTTTGGAACAGTGTGAGAAATATAGCAAGAAACATCTTTTAATTAAAGCTGATATTTCGAACGACGATGAAGCCGTAAACGTAGTCAAGAAAACAATAGACACATTTGGCAAGCTAGATGTTTTAGTAAATAATGCTGGGATTTGTAGATTTACCAGTATTTTGGATGAAAATCTGATGAAAGTTTATGACGAGACCCTGAATACTAACCTACGAGCGCATGTTTATATAACTAATTTAGCAGCTCCACACCTAATAAAAACAAAAGGCAGTATTGTCAACATATCCAGCACGGCGGGCTCAACAGTAAGTTTGTCATCGCGTACGCTGCCCTATTTCATATCAAAAGCTGCACTGGATCAATTTTCACGTGGAGTTGCTCTAGAGTTAGCTCAGTACGGTGTCCGTGTGAACACTATTAGTCCTGGACCAGTTAAAACTGATATATTTGAAAATGCGAACGCTCCGATCACAGTTGATTCATTCCAAAAGATGACAGCACTGAACAGAGTCGCTGAACCCGAAGAAATCGCCGAACTCATTTTATACCTATCCGGTGATAAAGCAAAGAGCATTACTGGATCTAATTATGTTTCAGACAATGGATATCTCTTAAAGAATTGATATGCATGAAAATGCCGTTAAAATATAAAAGGCAAATTTTTTTACTTTGTTTGTGTGTGTGTGTGTGTGTGTGTGTTGGTTATGGGCTGAATATGTATCTATATACCTAGATATTAAAGATAAAATATTGAGGTTAAGGTAAATCTTTGTAAGTGTAAGTGATATCTAGAAGAGTTGACAATATAATTTGTATTCACATATTTTGTTTCTTTTCCTAGCAGTTTTCTTAATTTTTTGTAAATAGTTCCTATGTTTCTGTTATTTATATGTGTATTTGTAAGTCTCTTTTATCCCTATTAATATAATGTGCAATGACGTACATTATATTATTTTAGGTACCGCTGTGTCTGTTCCGTTTTAAAGTGAGAGGCAGAAAGGATATTCAACAGATATTTAATAGAAGTTATAACTTCTACCAAAAAAAATGGAAATGCAGCGCCGCATAAATTTATACGTATCGGTGTACAATCAATGCTAGCTGTTTACTTAAATTTTTACTGTTATAGAATCCGAGTGACAAACGAGCACACAATGCATCTGACGGTGAGTTAAGGCTTTGGCCAATAAACATCTACATCTATCATTGATTAAGGATCAAAAAATAGATGCGTTGTCGAGTAAAAATGGCCTCCCCTTCCTTACACCCACCATACGAAACCCAGTAGAATTACGCTGCTGTACCCTGGAATTCTATGAAAGGTGTTTTTTCCTCGGTCGAGACGACCCATTCGCGCTCTAATTATAATATTATAGCATTGCAGCGTGGCTCTACCACGTTTCATATATATTAAAGCCTTATTGATATTTGCTTTATAGACGAAGTCTAAGAAAAATCTTTTCGTTCCACATTTTGAAATATTAGGGTCTGTTTTTCTTGCAAAAAATGAGAAGACTATTTTTACGTAGTCTTTTTGGACAGGTTTTCTTATTATATTTACGTTAAAAAAACTTACACACTAACATCATGATTTATATATTATTACTTAATTATGGAATTCTACTCTTAGCTAACGACCTTGAGCGTTCGGTCATATACATTCCACGCGCTCTCGCTGCAATATATCGCGTATGAAATACGCCGATATTTTAAAATATTTTCTTTTTAAAATCGAATTTTAGTCCTTTGAAAAAGTTAAATAGATCAAAATGTTCACTAATAAATTGCCTATCCATTAGTTTTTTTTTATATAGGATAGGGTGACGAACGAGCACACAGTCCACCTGATGGTAAGTGGTTGCTGTGGCCCATAGACATCCACATCTATCCTCGATTACGAATCAAAATGCAAATGCGTTGTCACCCGTGAGGACTAAGATGGAATGCCTCGTTTCCAGTAAAAGGGTCTCCGGTTCTATATAGTATAGTGTCAATCACAAAATAAAATAATGCTTACTTTATGAGGAGATGCATGTTATCAATAATTATTTCGCGGTTTAGTTGTAGGAAGATCCCTCAAGTACTTACTCCTTTAAAAAAATTGGAATTCCCTATTATGGAATCAAGATTATGTAGAAATTTTATAGATTTTTTATGAGTTGATATATCTTTTTAATTACAAGTAGACAGCTCCTAAAAACCTCACAAAGTCTAGCGCGACATTTTGCTCAAACAATCCGATCCATTTGTAGTACCTAATAAGTATTCAATTATTTTATTTTCAGTATTTTACGTTATGCCTATGTTCAGCAGGATATGTAATGGGTTGTGATGACGATGATGATGATTGTGATGAGTTTTCAATACTGATACACAGTTATCGATACTGGCAACCAAAATTCAATTCCATCCCTTAAAGTTATAAATTAATTATTATAAATACGCCTACATTTAAGTACCTAATTATTTATCAAAGAAAGGTGAAATCACTAATTAAAGAGAAATTACTTAGTAGAAAGCTAATTAATAATTAGCCCTCGTAATTTGGTTTAAAGATCTTTATTTACTCATTAAAACTAATTTCACTTACCTATATAAACACATTCATACAATTTAAAATAAGTCACACAAAACAAAAAAATAAAAAAGTAAACATAAATTAGGGTAGATCAAAATTAAATAGAAGTTGCAAGTTAGCTGCGTAAGAGCGATGTTTCATGTGTTGATAATATAAGACGATGGTCCAAGTTATATAATGTCTTGTTTTTTAGTGTGGTCTAATAATTTTTTCTTGAAAATATTGAGCAACTTGTATCTTTTATAGTTGAAGAGAGTTTATGATACAACTGTGCTCCTGCAAAT
Organism: Parnassius smintheus behrii; assembly: GCA_036936625.1. Taxonomy (NCBI): domain Eukaryota; kingdom Metazoa; phylum Arthropoda; class Insecta; order Lepidoptera; family Papilionidae; genus Parnassius; species Parnassius smintheus. Next base: position 9,004,835 of record JAUPFT010000017.1, read on the forward strand.
GTTACGGCTTTTTTTCCATAATTAGTGCAAATATTTGGTAATACAAGATCGTTTGCGCGGCGTGATGAAAAACATATTTTAGAGTTTCTCCTTTTGTGGTGAACGTTATATTTAAATGGAGCGTGTTATGTCTGATTTTATATATTTTATTTATTTTATTCAAGCAAAACAAGGTTAAATATTACATGCAAAAATATTTAAAAAAAAATTGCATCTGCAAAATAGCATTAATTATAACAACATAAATTATATTTATCGTTTATAATATAATTATTAAAATTAACTATCATAAATTAAATAATTATAAAATAATAGTAATATAAAATCTCTAAGCTTTAAGCAGCAGGGTTAATGAATTAAAATAGAAAGATTATTTGCGAAAACACCTCTAAAAATCACTATAGTTAAAATTATGACCAAATTATTATATTATATATGATTGGGAATCCCTTATAATATTTATTCATAACATCAATATTCATAATTTATGATGGTTAGCCTCCGTTGAGGCAGGCCGCCGTGGCCGAAATTCGGTCTGGATGACATTATTATTATTCATAATTTACTTGCTCAATATTTTTATTACTTAAATCAATAATTATTAAATAATATTTCAAGATTCTGACAATTTTATAGCGGTCTTAATCGTCGCGGGTGCTACGCAATTTTAGACCTTATGGCAGCGTTTTTTAAATTTTTAGTAGAAATTATGTCGAGTTTATGAAATTATCTCAACACTTTTTCGTAGTGTCGTCTTAATAATTAATCTTCTTTTTTTATAAATTTATCGATGATAAGACAATAATTGTCTTATCATCGATAATTTTATAAAAAAAGTCAGCAGACGTGTCATACTGTCTGCAAATATGTCATTTTTATTGTGTTGAATATGTCCCCTATTAGTATTAGTACTCGATTTGTTAGAGTAAAGGCAGCACGTTTGGTACGTGGTCTGTCTAGGAGACTCGGCCTACGGCGCGGAACCACCGTTCCTCCATTATCTCTCTGCAGGTACCTTGGCACCAAAGAAACCGATTCTCTCCACGACCGACTGGTAGCCCAACTTGTGATGAATTATAAAAAGATAGTGCTTAACAGTTGACATCACTCTCTTAATCATTAGGTTTTCTAAATCAACCATACTCAAGATGAATAGGGAAGGATAGAAATAACGGTAGTAACCGTGACTCTTCTTATAAAGCCAACGAGCAAATCTACGTTGTATCCTCTATAATAAAATAGTATACTTATCTCATAAGGATTCCAGCCACAGCTGCGTACTCTAATTTACTTCGAACATACACATTATAGTACAAAGTTTCAGCCACCCTCATATCATCAAAGTCAGCAGTAGTCCTCATCACAAAACCCAAAGTCTTACTAGCTGACTTGCAAATGGATGTCATATGATTGGGACAATCAAATTTTGTATCTATCTAATAATAAGCCTAAGGCCACGTCATGTACACATAGGCGCGTCAAATAAGTTATAATTAATAATGATAGGATTCGGTTTTAAGTTAATTCAAAAGAAATAACCTTACAAATATTAATATACTATACATGTGTTATAGATGTATAATTATTCGATGTTTTAATAAGAGCAGTGTTTCAAATGCTGATAATATAAGACGGTGGTCCAAGTTATATAATGTTTTGTTTTTTTAATGCGGTCTAATAATTTTTCTTGAAAATATTGAGCGAACTTACTCTTTTATAGTTAAAGGGATTTAGATATATTTAGGGTTTATTATACAACTGTGTTCCCGCAAATGTAATGGCATTTTTCCCATAATTAGTGCGAATATTTGGTAATACAAGATGGTTTGCGCGGCGTGACTAATATTTTAGCGTTTCTCCTTTTGTGGTGAATATTATATTTGAATGGATCATATTATGTGTGATTTTATATATTAGTGTACAAGTGTTATAGATGTATAATTGTTTGATGTTTAGGAATTTTGTTTCATAGTATAGTTTTTGGTCGATGTTAAAAGTGGTAATGATATAGAATTATGATTAATTTACTTGTCAGTACTTGTACCTTTTGTAAATTAGTTTTGACCCCACATGTCTATTAAATAAAGTAAGTGGGGTTTAATCAACCGTTATAAATTAAAGGCCGAGCTTTGGGTGCTATACATCATACAATGTCTGTGCTCATTCACCTCGAGGGGTCTTGTCAAGTAGTTGATGAAATGTCGCAACAAGCAATGGACTCCCAGTTGCAAATTAATATTTGTCACTGTACAGCATGTTCAATTTAGAAAAGTAAGTTATTACAATTTTATTTGGTGAACCAAATGCACGTCTGCTCTGTGTGAACGTATTATCGTAATCATCACCATTCATTCATTCAGCCACAACAGCCTATTAAAAGTCCACTGCTAAACATTGGCCTTCCGGACAGTTTGTATCATAGGGGCTATACCTACTTGCTATAGTTGGAAAGGCGGGTTGTCAAACGCATTTTTTTTTATGTTAAGTTGTGTTGAAGATACTACTGTTCACCTCCTTTTTCATTTCCCTTTGCCGGCTCCTCCGACACTCACGGGATAACGTGGTGCGGTGGTTTCTTACACTACCACTACATGGCATAGAAGAGTATTGGGCTTCTACTCACCTCTTTTAATTATATTGTAAAGTGGCTAAGAATTCGACAGCATTACCGTGGGATTCAGGTTCCTATCCGAAATGATACAATTATTTTTATGTTGCCTACAAATAATTGTTCCGGGTATTGATGTTTGTTTTTATGTAAAACGTCTCTGTGTTACGAAAGAATTTTCTTCTGTGGTGTTAGAAAATAAAATGAGGAATAAGATTAACACGATATTTGTGAACGTAGACTGCTCCACTCCTTGACCAAGTTTTTAACATGTTATTATGGTACAATGAAATAGAATTGTATGATAATTTTAGTTTTTTTAATGTCATAATATTGTACTTTATTAAAAGAATATAGAGAACAAGTTTAATTAAGATATTGTGAGGTATTTTATTTAGTCCTCGGGGTTAGGTACAATGCACCTGTAGCCTTTTTCGTATGAAATTGACTGCATTTGTCAATGGGCTGGGATGGCCGGTAATTCATTGGTACTTCGGTTTAATTAAGTAATTAAATGTTAAAATGAAATAAAAGTTTTATCAACCAATTTTTTATTTTGTTAAAAGAAAACCGTTATCACTTACATAATTACAACCGGTACAGGCGTTAGCTTTTTCACTTGATAAAAATAGAACTAAATCTGCAATCTCAACACTTTTGGACGGTCTTCCAAGTGGCATATTTATTTTAATGTCATCTAAATAAATTGATGGGCCAGTGTTCTCTAATATATCTGTATCTACAGGTCCAGGACTTATCGCATTTACTCTTTTTTTTTTTTTATAGAAGAGGGGGCAAACGAGCATGCGGCTCACCTGATGTTAAGTGACTACCGCCGCCCATGATCAACCGCAACACCAGGAGAATTGCGGGTGCGTTGCCGGCCCTTTAGAAAGGAGTAAGCTCTTTTCTTGAAGGTCCCCAGGTCGTATCGGTCCGGAAAAATCGCCGATGATAAACTATTCCACAGAGAGGTTGTACGTGGAAGAAAACTCCTTGTGAAACGTACAGTGGTGGACCGCCAAGCATCCAGATGGTGTGGATGGTATCGGGACGTTTGCCGTGTCGTGCGTTCACGAAATTTGGCGGCTGGGATTAATCCGAACAATTCCTCAGAGCACTCCCCGTGATAGATGCGATAAAATACGCAAAGAGATGCAACATCTCTTCGCAACGCCAGTGAATCGAGCCGATCGGAAAGCACTCGGTCGTCGACGATTCGAGCCGCTCTGCGCTGGATGCGGTCAAGTGGAAGGAGCTGGTACTGGGGAGCCCCAGCCCAGAGATGGGAACAGTATTCCATGTGCGGCCGAACCTGCGCCTTGTAAAGTTGCAGGCGGTGTGCCGGCATGAAATACTGTCCCGCTCTGCTGAGCACGCCAAGCTTTTTAGAGGCCAATTTGGCCTTCCCTTCCAAGTGACCACGAAACTGCACGTCACTCGATATGTCGACGCCGAGGATTCCGATACTGGCTGAGGCAACAAGGGGAGTGCCTTGAAACTGAGGGGATACGACAAAGGGGTTCTTTTTAGCGGTTAACGCGCAAACTTGTGTCTTCTGGGGGTTAAACTGGACCAGATTTAGTCGTCCCCAATCCGAGACTCTGTTCAGCAAAGACTCGACTTCAGACACAAGTTTGTCCCGGCACTCGGAGACGTTTCCCGGAGAAATATTGTCTCGGCCGGTGTAAAGAGCATCACCAGTGCTGTCATCTGCATAGCAATGAATGTTACGGGTATGCAACATATCATTGATATGCAGAAGAAACAGCGTTGGCGATAGCACGCAGCCCTGTGGAACACCAGCATTAATAGGCTTGCAATCGGAGCTTGCACCGTCTACAACGACCTTGATGCTCCGATCTGCAAGAAAGCTGGTGATCCAATTGCACAATTTCTCGGGAAGCCCATAGGAAGGGAGCTTCGAAAGAAGCGCTTTGTGCCAAACCCGATCGAAGGCCTTCGCAATGTCCAAACTAACGGCCAATGCCTCCCCCTTGAACTCTACTGCCTCCGCCCATCTGTGAGTGAGGTAGACCAGAAGACCACCAGCTGACCGACCACGGCGAAAACCGTATTGGCGGTCACTAATCAGCTGGTGATCCTCAAGGTACCTCATGAGCTGGCAGTTTACAATGGACTCCATTGTTTTGGAAAACAAGGAGGTGATGGCGATTGGCCGGTAGTTGGACGGGTCTGAGCGGTCGCCTTTTTTAGGGATCGGGTGGACGAAAGCCGTCTTCCACGATTTTGCTCTAACCCCATATGGAGCCAGTTCCAAAGCAGCTGCACGAGTAAAATGATTCAGCCCCGCTTTAGTCACACTATATAAACCGAAAGATGTGTGTGTTATACAAGATCCAGAAACGCTAGAAATGTTCACAATATTTCCCTTCGTTTTGATTAGGTATGGTGCTGCTAAAGTAGTGAGATGAACAACCGCGCGAAGGTTTGTTCCCATTAATTCATCACAACACTAATACTCCTTTATCTAGAATATTAATACACTTTAAGATTCCCGCATTGTTAACTAACACATTCAGTTTTCCGAACGTTTCAATCGTTTTCTTAACAGCCGCTACAACTTCTTTATTCTTGGATATGTCTGGTTTGATTACTAACGGTTTTTTGCCATATTTTTAAATTTTTCGGAAATATTTTTCATTTTTACCTCATTTCTGCTGACTATAATGACATTAGCGCCTTCATTGGCGAATTCTATAGCTATCGCTGCACCAATACCAGAACTGGCTCCAGTAATAACGACTACTTTTTGACCAAAACTCATGTTTTAACTTTATGACCGCTTTGAGCGATGTCACAAACTATAGGTACTGAAAGTTATCATTGCAAACAATTACTGTTATCTCTATGTATTCCAAAGAAACAATATATGTAATTATAATGACATCCCCATACAGATAGAACCCCATAAAACAGAACAGAACCGGACAGGCTCCTTCTGTTTTTGTGGAGCATTTTGTCTATTAATATTTAAGTAGGCGCTAGAAATAAATATTAATATATTATGTAGATAAAGTTTAATATAGGCTTATTTACCCTATTAAATACTATTATGTAAGAGTTTAAGCATTGTCAGGATTTAAGCTAAAAAAACTGGTTTGTTTTCCTTCAGAATAGATTTTTTTTTAAATATAGTTTGGGGCGCTGCCCCTGCTGTCAGAATTACCACAAAAAATTACTATATAGTGGTTTTATAAGAAGTATTTAAGCTGTATAGCTTAAATACTTCTTATAAAACCGTAGTGGCTTAGGGGCTTAGTACCAGCCATAAAATTTACAGTACACGAGCAACCCGGGTTCGATTTCCGCCGGCACCAATTAAATTGTTATTTTTTTTAAAAAATGAGTAAAGAAACAAGCCTCCCCCCTTTCTTGTATTGAACACCAACCAATCTGATGGTAAATATATGTAATGATCCTTATACATCTACGTCTATCCTCGATTGAAAATCAAAATGCAGATGGTGAAGTGCATTGTCTTCCCTGAGGACTAATATGGAATGCCTCGTTTCCAGTGAATAGATCCCCGGTTCTCTACACTTACCATAAGAAACATAGCAGCGTTGAGATTATATTTTACTCTGGCATCCTATGAGAGCTTGGTTCTTCTCATACAACAATATGGCTGCAGCGTGGCTCTACCACGTAAAAAGATTTTGATAGAATGCATCGTTACCACTAAGAGTCTCTAGTTTCTTCAATTTCAATTTTAAATGTTGATTTACCAAATGCTCGTCGATGAAGGAAGAAAGACCTCTTTCATAAATTGGAAGAAGTCTACCCAACCATAGGGTACAGGCCGAATATTACTGACTGCCTCGTTGGTCTAGTGGTCATAAACATGACTCCTGATCATGAGATCGCAGGTTCGAATTTTGGGTCGGGACAAAAATCAATTATTGAGTTTTTCTGTCAATAAATTTGCAGTAGCAGTCCAGAGTCATGAGTTGGCGGTGTTACAACCTCGTGCCTAAAACCATTAGTCCTGCACCTGATCTCTCACCGGTCGTTTCGGATTGTCGCCCGATCGAACACCACAATCACACACGAATGAGAGTGAGGGAATAGAGACTACACCTGTGCTTGCGCATACACTCGGATACTATAATCCTATCCTGCGTAGATGGATAGTCTCCGTGGAGACCGGCTGCCTTGACCGAAATTTGGTCTGGTGGACATTATTACAGGCCGTAAATTTACTCTTTTTAGTATTTGGCTATATTTGAAAGAATCAAATAAATTCAAATGTTGATAATCAACCTAATACGGTGATTAAAAATACTGTAAAATATATAACGTATATCGGTTGACCTTTTTACTTCGCAACAAATTTCTTATCTTATTTACTTAAAATAAAACGCTCCAAAAATAATGTTTAAACAAACAATAAAATCGTAAACATTTTCGTGGAAATGTTTTCTAAAAAAATACGTAAGGTAGGTATTATGATAATATGAGGACGCTGTCACAAATCGAGTCTCTCAGAGAAATTTTTTAAGAAATAAATATATTAACTTTGGCCTCTCAGAACATTTACGAAAAATTAATATATGTTTACAAAAACTAAAGTAATTTTAATTAAAACAAGTAATGTTTTCTCTACACCAGGAACAAACACAAGTTATTGATACCAGTTTCTCGACTCCACAGATTAAGTAATTCATTCATGGGTTTTCAAAGTCCCAGATACTATACAAGTTCTCTATTACCAAGTTTAAATATTTAATTGAACAAAAACTGTATAGAAAGGGTTATTAAATAAATGAACACATGGTTTATTATAACCACTGAGAGTGAAGAGGTCGCTTTCAAGCTGTATCTATAAATATTGTATAATGTACTTTGAAAAAAAAAAGTTCCGCTAGGTTTGTTGCTGCTTCTTCCCAGGAAAGAAGGTTTTCCGAAGCTGTGCCAGCTCACAAGGGTGTTGCCATATTTTCCAAGCTTGGAAGGTGCAAACCAAATATATATATATATATATATATATATATATATATATATATATATATACAAATATATATATATATATATATATATATATACAAATATATATATATATATATATAAATATATATAAAGTTAATTTTGAGTTTTGATCAAAAAGATCATCAGATCAGATTTCAGTTTTTCATTGTCACCTCCTGTGAAACTAACAGGATGATATAGGACGGTAGATATTCTTACACTGCTACTACACGGTTAAGAAAGATGGGTCAATAAAGCAGCTACGAAATGATAAAAAATCAATAATTTTTCCATATACGTCTATTTAAATAAACAATCTTACAAATTTAAGGTGACAAAAGGTATCCGTTGTCGGACACATAATTGGAGCCCGTGATGGCTTTAGCTTTATCACTGGACAAAAATAAAACTAGATGAGCTATTTCAATTGGATCGGATATCGTGCCGAGGGGTGTCTTTATATTGCTATTATCTACAGGATGCACAGGTCCAGCATTTTCATAGATGTCAGTGTAAACTGGTCCAGGGCTGACTGCATTTACCCTTACTCCATACGGAGCCAATTCTAAAGCTGCCCCACGGGTAAAATGATTCAAGCTTGCTTTAGATACGCTGTAAGAAACTAGTAATGGAGGCGCCACACAAGATCCAGCAACGCTAGAAATGTTTACAATGCTTCCTTTCGTTTTTATCAAATGTGGAACAGCTAAGCTTGTAAGATGAACGGCTGCCCGCAGATTCGTTGCCATCACTTCGTCATAAGCTTCTAATATACGACCGTCTATTAAATTTCCGTACCTTATGATACCTGCGTTATTCACTAAAATGTCCAGTTTCTCAAATTTCTGTATAGTTTTGTCTATAGCTGCTTTAGCTTCGGTGTCTTTTGATACATCAGCTGTAACCACCAAAGGCTTCTTCCCATAGGACTCACATTCAGCAGCAACTTTTTCCATTTTTGTCTCGTTTCGATCAACTATAACAACGTAAGCGCCTTCTTTAGAGAATTCTTTGGCCGTAGCTGCACCGATACCTGAGCCGGCTCCGCTAATAAACACTACTTTATTCTTAAAGCTCATCGTTGCTAAGCTGATCACACGTCGGTCGCGCGTCGCTTTAAAAGTGTGCTGACAAATCTCTTTCACAGCACAATTATATGTGCAATAATTACGTCACACGATTTAATTGCTTTACTGCAATCAGTATATCTTTAACAATATGTATATTTTAGCGTAATATTTGTTTACATAATCTATACACTGATATCGGTACTATAAATACAAGTTAAGTTGATATTTACAATTAAAATATGACGAATGTAATAAAGCTACAGTTTTTTCTTTATTTAAAACATTAGGATTTTCTCGTGTATCGTCTTTATAAAAAAGAGTTAACATAAATTTATTTATTACCTACTTGAGACATCCATAGTTTTATATCAAACCAAATGCGATAGTGCCCTGTTATTCATTATAAACTAAATCTTACACCAATAATATTAAAACATTTGTATGTAGCTAAACAAACTAATATAAAACAATACAAACATTATTTTATTTATTTATTTTATTTATTTATTTTTATTTAATTCTTTATTTGCGCAATATGGGTACAGATGTTGTTACAGTGGTCAATTTACATTGTTGATCGCCATATTTAGGCTCATGCCATGCAAAAATTCTTAATTATATGCTATAGATTAAATTAAAATTATTACATATCAAATCACAGTGTCTAAATATAATCTAAATAACTATACGTGGTAGAGCCATGCTGCAGTTATATTAGTAGTATAATTGTAGCACGAATGGGTCGGCTCGACCGGGGAAGGACCACGCTCTCACAAAAATAAATAATTTATGCCTAGAGATTGGTTCGTGCTGAAGGCACGGCAAGCAGTAGCGGACGCCTCAGTCTCGTCACGTAGCATCTGGCACACAGAGATTTAGGTGTCGCAGAATCAGTAATTTCACTACATAAGTAGCAAGAGCGGACTCCCGACGTGCTTCTAATTTATTATTATCCAACCATACCCAGTATAAAAAGATTGGGTTACATCAACGGATAAATTGGATATATCCCGTAAAGCTTAAAGTACAAGTTCCTCCTAAATTTATTTTGAATACTTTCCAACATTACATTATACTTTGCTTCATACGGAATCCTTACGACTGCATTAGGTTCCAGATGACTCCTGACAAGTGCGTCATACATGGCTCTTAATGCAGTCATGTATTTATTCGCGATAACAGAAACTGGTAGCAGCGACCTGATCCACGATTCCTTCCGGATATCATATAATTCGTTGAGATCGAACGGATGAAGGAAACAGAGAGGCGCCTGTTTAGTGGCCACACCGCGGTTCGAACTATGACGAGTGGCGATCCTAGGTTACTTAATAATAGACAATTAGGTTTTTGAATTAGTATATGATAATGCTTAAAATAATAAAAGAATATTGAAATATTTACGGTGCGGTATTAGTAATAGATTTTAGTTTACATTCTTGTCCTATAAATATCACTAATTATTATGGATATTTCAGGAGCTATTGTGAATTCATAGTCACGGGAACGTAACATATGACGAAGACATTTAATAATAATATTTTTTTACGTGGTAGAGCCATGCTGCAGTTATATTAGTAGTATAGTTGTAGCACGAATGGGTCGGCTCGACCGGGGAAGGACCACGCTCTCACAGAATACCAGCGTGAAATAGTAGCTTAATGCTGCTGTATTTCGTATGGTGAGTGTAGAGAACCGGAGACCCTTTTTACTGGAAATGAGGCATTCCATCTCAGTCCTCGTGGGTGACAACGCATTTGCATTTTGATTTGCAATGGAAGATAGATGTAGATGTCTATGGGCCGCAGCAACCACTTACCATCAGGTGGACTGTGTGCTCGTTTTTCACCCTATTCTATAAAAAAAAAAAAAAGACGGTGTGTGCGTGAGCGTTGCGGCTCCACTTGTACCATCTGATCCGTATCACCCACAGAACACTTATTATAGCTAGAGGTGTTCTGTGGTACCACCCGATGCTGGCAGTGAAGGTGCGTCTGGACCCGTAGTTGCTTCTTTCCCCCCCCCCCCCCTAGCGTGGTTGCTCCGGCGTATGATAACGAGATTAGAGAGTTTAGCTCTGTACAAAGGAATTTTAAAAAGCGGATCTCTTATTGTTGTATTCGTCCATAGCAGCTTTAGATTGGTCCCTGATATGGAATTTAAACTTAAACAATAGTTTAATATTTTTATAAGACACTAAAAGCTATTTTGGATGACTGTTGTGTGTGTATTATGACTGTAACTGACAAATGAACTGTGAGCTACACAGTCCTTTATATGGTCGGTAGATACTGAGTCCATAAATACTAACATCTGTCATCGATTACGAAAGAAAACACAAATGCGTTGTCACTTATAAGAACTGAAACTGAAACCGAAAACTGAAATTTACCAATAAAAATATCTACGTTTCTCTACCCTCACCATGCGAAACACACGCATTATGCTGCTAATTTACGCTGGGCAAGCTGTGAGAGTGTGGCTCTTCTACAGAATAGTAACATATCTCAAAGGGTAAGAAGTTACTGAACCATTATATCACTGTAATTACAAGGAAAAAGCCGAGACACTTGGTATAAGTCAACTATTTGCTACTGGCAAATATCTTCTTTTTTAAATCTACTACCATTTCATAGTGAGGTTTTCTGACATGCTGATGATGATAATATTTATACGATTACAGCCTGTCGAAAATCCATTGCTGGACATAGGCTTCCTTCATAGATCCGCTTGCTTGAGTTTGGGTACTACAGTACCCAAAGACGAAAGGCGTTAAATTGAGTTTGGGTACTGTTCTGCCTACACCTACCTACATATATTAAAAACAAAAAAAGTTAAAAAATCGTTTGCGTTAACGATGAAACCAGTATTTAGGAATAATGGGCATGAATGCCTTTACTTTTTAAATAAAAATACTATCGAATTAAAGAAGTTGCGACGAGGTAGGTAGGTCGAAACAAAATTATTTTACGTAATTTTTTTCGTAAATTCTTTACAATCATCAGGTCATGTTTGAAGTCTTGAAAATAAAAATAAATTCTACATGATTAATTTGTTTCTATTTATTTTTTGCATACTTAATGAATCCAACTATATTTTGCATTCGTAAAAAGAAGTGGTCTTCGCTTTACTTTTTGAAATATAATTTTATGAAAATAATATCGCTAAAAATAATAAAAAATATCTTTTGCGTATGTTGGATCAAGATTATTCCATCTACAATGCTGCTAAATGAAACATACTTGTTCAGAAAGCAAACACTTATTCTTCGACGTTTATATAAACATTACTTTGTTATTGAATTTTGAGAACTACAGTTATCAATCATCATTTTGAGAACTACAGTTATCAGTTTATGTAACATGAACCAACCGCCTGTGGTGAACGATTTATCTTAAGTGGCGTGACTCAATCGACGGGTATTTTATTGCGCGCCAAACTCATCCAACTCAAGTGAAGGGAGGAGTATTTGTCACTGTTGTAGCGCTTGGCAGGCAGGCTTGCAACCCCAGTTTTGTGTTACTTTAGGTTATTGTAGTGTAGTGCAGCCCCTACATCAAAAACTGTATTAGTGGTCACGAAATCAGCTAGTGATCCTCGAGGTACCGTATGAGCTGGCATTTTATAATGGATTCCATTATTTTAGTGAACAAGCAGGCGACGACGATAGGTCTGTGGTTAGACGGATCTGAGTGGTCGCCTTTTTAGGGATCGGGTGCACTAAAGCTGTCTTCCATGATTTCGGAACTACGCCCTGAGAGTAGGAGTAGCGGAAAAGACGCGTTAAAACCGGCGTCAACACTGGAGTATAAAGTCTGTCTAGAAAGAGACACGTATTGTGCCAATTTATAAATCATAACGTACCATATACCATATATATCGTATCATAACGTATCATATACCCAGGATTCGTCAGAAATTATAGACCAATATCTATATTGTTTTTCTTCGGTAAATTTTTTCAATCAGTAGTTTGTCCTTTTTTAGCTTGGCACATAAAACAAATAATCTTTACCCAACAATCGAGCTTTTTGACATCTCGTTTCACAGCTACAAATCTTGTTTCGTTTGTGGACCATGTCTATAAGTCTCTTGATTCGCGCTTGTCTCTGGACATTGTAGACCATAACATCTTATTTCACAAACTCTCAGCTTTTCATACCTCAGGCAGAGAAAAACGAGAGTTTTTGTAAATGAATACTCCTCACAACCGGCTACCTACGTCTGGCGTTCCCGAGGTTTCCCATCTCGATCCAATTCTTTTTAATATTTTCATAAATGATATTGCGACTTGTTTTATGTATGCAGATGATATGAAATTGTTATTGCAAATCAGTGTCGAACAGACGAACAGTCTCGAACAGACTCCTATTGCAGGAGGATTTGGACCGGATGTTTTTGTAATACGTTAAGAAAAGACTATTTTGGAACCTCGATAAATGTATTGTTGTGTTAAGTTTGTGTGTTGTGTTGTTGTTGTGTTTGTGTATATGATTCTCAAGGTTTGTAAATGTTCCGACACCGATTTATAAAAAAATTAAATATCTCGGAGTAATTATAGACGAGAAACTAAGCTGGCTCCCACACATAGACTTTATTTCATCGCGCACTAGGATTCTTATTTGGACATTTAAAAGGCTAAGGTACATCGCTGACTTTGATTTATTAAGAACTGTATACTACGCCTTAGCACAATCAATTATAGGTTATTGTATAGTTGCCTGGGGTGGAGCATGCAAAACATTTATGATAAAATTAGAAAGAGCTCAAAGATGTCTCCTGAAAACTATGACTTTTAAACCGTTCAGGTATCCTACAAATCTGCTTTACCAAGAATGCAAACTGTTGACTGTTAGGCAATTGTATTCGAACAACTGATCTTAATGAAACATGCTCTAACTCCTTATAACCCTGAGATCTGTCGTAATAAACGCAGAATACCGGATGTAATGATTATTGGCAGATGTCAAACTGCTTTTTCTAGGCGACAAAGTTCTTATCGATCCTCAGTGCTTTATAATAAATTAAATAGAAATCTAAATTTCTATCCTCTTTCCAGACATGAATGTAAAGTTAAAGTTCGAGATTGGTTATTGTCACTTGATTATAGTGAAACAGAAAATATAATTTGTTAACATGTAGTAATGTATGTCGTATAATAAAAGTATAATAAAATTATAAAATTTTAAAATTATGTAATTAAAAATAGCAATCCTTGTTTAAAGCATCTATTTAAAGCATCTATTTATTCATTATAGGTTATAATGAATAAAATATATATCCCGTATGAAATTATATAATAATATATTCTATATATTCTATGTATATATATATATATATGTGTGTGTGTGTATGTATATGTATATACGTGTGTGTATGTATATGTATATATATTGTAAATTGCAAACTAATTTTAATATACCTACGATTATATGAAATAAAATAACGACTAAAGAGTCGTATTAAGTTAAAGTATATGTTTCGTTGTAAATAAATACATTCAATTAGCTAAACAATTACTTAAAAATGTAAAGCTTAGTTACTTAATTAATTTTTAAGACTAAAATACTGTTGTCACAACACTGGGAGAGGCCACTGATCCCTAAGATACAGACTTGTCTAGTTTGGGGATCAGAGTCTTCACTTATTATTGTACTTTTATTTGAATAAATGATTATTATTATTATTATTATTATTATTATTATTATTATTATTATTATTATTATTATTATTATTATTATTATTATTATTATTATTATTATTATTATTATTATTATTATTATTATTATTATTATTATTATTATTATTATTATTATTATTATTATTATTATTATTATTATTATTATTATTATTATTATTATTATTATTATTATTATTATTATTATTATTATTATTATTATTATTATTATTATTATTATTATTATTATTATTATTATTATTATTATTATTATAATATTGATGGTCATCCTTTCCATGGCAGAAGTGGAGTCTGTTCGAGATCTTTTCGTAGTTCTTGACAAAAATTTGCGGTTTGATAAACACACTGACGGAATTGTTACAAGGAGTTTTCAAATGTTCGTGTTGCGTAGATTTCAAAGAATTTAAGAGGACCTCTACCAAAATTTCCGTGTGCAAATCTTTAGTCCGTTCCAACCTCGAACCCAGGTCCACCAGTGTAACCAGGTCCGGTCTCCATTTTATTATGTTTACTTGAAACGTATAGAGCGTATTCAAAAGTTGATTTTTGTGACATCTTTCGTACTAAACCTGCAAAATAAAGGATTTACCCTCTCACAAACACCTGCTGACGTATTTTAAAGAGCGGAGGCTTTTGCTGGGTTGCAAGTTGCTACACAAAATCATCAACGGAACCGTAGTGTCCGTATGTACTAAGTTCAATAAATTTCAATGTGCTATTCAAGCTAGTGCGTGTCAGCCGATACGTCAACTTATCAGTTAAGGGCAGTAAAACTAATTTGGGTCATTTGCCCAGAAGAAGCAAAATTGCTCACAGCTAGGCAACTTCTATTCATTTAAGATATATGGCTTAGCAGTGAACTATAGCCAATATAGATATAGATCTTTTAGGTCGTAGTGATTTTTAGTGATTTTTTACTGTTTTTCTAGACCAGCATTGCTGCTTGCATAAAAAATAAAGTATACAACTCGATGCCCTATTTGATTCTTAATTGAGGAGCGATGTTTAGAATGTTTAATTGTAGGATAAAATAGTTGAAAAAGTTTTAATGTAACATAAATTATATATGTTATGTATATTATCTATTTAATAAATTATAATGGAAAAAGGTCGTTCCTACCATAATTCGTTGCGTGGATGGATATTAAATAATCCACCAAAGATTTCAGATATATTATTATTTAAGTTACCGAAGGATTTTAGTAGGAAGTTATGAAAGGTGAATATATTTCTTTTCTTTTTGTTTGTTAGGTAGGTACTTATATCATAAAAGAATTAAGTAATAATATATCTACAGAAGTAACCCCCAAGTAGTTTATTAAAAAAAATAGTTGAAATTTACTTCACTATCGAAGTATCTACTTACATACATGTCTTTTGTAAATAAAATATTTTAAGTTATAGTAACACAAAATACTAAAATTAAAACTTTGTTTACTAAGAAGATTTTTACCTAAGTAGAATACGATCACATTTCTGTTAGGAAATATATTTCAGGTTTATTTGATGTTTACACTATTTCTTCAGAACCAAGTATCACGATTCCCGACGAATGGCCTTGTAAGTTGCATACGTTAGGCATCGCAGAACTCACATTTCACCTAAGTAACTTAATTAACATTACGCAATGTATTTTTTAGTCTTTATTTACAGCCCTTAACCACGGAAAGTTCGCCGTGACGTTGGAAGGGGAAAACATGCAAAGTAATACGGACAATCGCGCGCATCGATAAAGTTTTATTAAGGGGAAATATAACCTCAAATGGCTTAGCAAGATCCTCCGTTATGCTGAAAGTATTGCAGCATTAATTTTGAAATAAATATATGATAAAGTTGAGGATTAATGTTAAAGACTATGTTAGACGAAAACTCGATTCCGTAAAATTTTCTCGATAGAAAAAAAATCCAAAGTTACCTCCAAACTGAACAATAAACCGCTGTTATTCCTAAAATACTTTAAATAAGATCATGAAATTTTGCATACTAACTGAGCTAACTATAAAGCAGTGCTTATGTTATTTACTTTTTTTTATAAATACCATTATTTTCACTGTAAAAATAAATTATCTAAACTGTCGGCGTCTTGACTCTTGAAGCTTGATTCCTGTCGCCCCGTTAGTATCGCTTAGGCTTTTCAAGGGAGAAGTTGTGTCGCTTACGATCAGAATACATATTACGCAACAGGACGACGTAAAATTATAATGGGAAATAACCGTGATAAAAATAAGAAGTGACTGGGTTGGCGTTAAGAAACAGGCATAAATATGATAAACCTAATGAAATAAGTATCTAACGACCTATCTACTTACAGTATTAGTGATTAGTGATTACAAACATGTCGGTACATAGCATACGACGCGCGGGTAGGTGGGGGCGAAATTAGAATTTGAGCTGATTTACTATATCCCCTTAAGCTTGCGGTCGCGATTTGTCTAATCAATGATAATTATCCTATACCTTTAAACGAGCAATTCTTGTATATATATAATCGGAATCTCGGAAATAGTTCCAACGATTTTCATAAAATTTAGTGTCCAGGGAGTTTCGGGGGCAATAAATCGATCTAGCTAGGATTTATTTTTAGAAAATGTCTTTTCGTCCGTGTTTTCAGGCAATAAAAAACTGCTACAATATAAGAAGGTAAATTTTGACACTATGTTAATGGTCGTAATAGCTGAAGTGGATATCGAGCGGTCGCGAAATCGAAATGCCTTGGTTCGCGTCCCGCTTCGGTCCGACTTTTTTTCCTTTTTTTCTCAAGTTCCCTTCTTTTGTGAGAAAATTCTATTATTTCGAGCCCTTTTTTAGTATTTTATAAAAATACGAAAATTTTATTTAAACTAATTGCACTCATGATTTTTTATTCAAACAACCAGTTCAGTTTCATGTCAATAAGATCAAAAAATATTATTCATGTAATTTGTATCTAATAAAATTAAAAAAAAACGAGCAAAGCTCGGTCATCCGGGTACTATAAGCTATAAAACGTCGGCAAGCAGTCAACATCAAAGGACTGCAACTTCTGTACGTAGTACTTTTATTTATTCTGTGGTTTTGACATATATAAGACAGGTAATAAATCGACTACTGAAATATAGCCTTATAATAAATCTAAAATGCATATTAAAAAGTATTATCCAACGTTATCAACGTGACAAAGTCGCAATGAATTTTCTCTGAAACTTTTTTATAACCGGAACGACGGTCACGGTTACTAAAAATTACACTTTTCCCTGAGTCTAGTCGCCCCTTACGAGAGTCACGGAATGATATGGATATTCATACACCGCCACTTCACGGTAATCGATAACTGCTCAAAACATTTTATTTGTGCATAAGAGTGATGACAGAGACAGTGTTGAAAATTACTGGTCCATATCTGTACTAAGTGCGATATCCAAAATTCTTGAAAAAGTTTTAACCTCTCAAACACCAAGCGTCCAAATTTGACCGCTTCGATATTCCGTCAAAATTCAAGAGCTCAAGTTTGACCGCACCCACCCACAGCACTTAAACCCACAAATACTTACATTTAGAGACTATTTTTCTATGAAGAAGTTTAGCATTATAGAATCAATATGAAATTTTCTATCCTCTAGTAGAACAAAAAAACAGTTAGTCTATGGATATTAATTTATATTCTACGTTCATTACGTACGCCATTTTCATTTGGATGTTGTTGTGTTGATTTTTGGATTTTTTTAGTGTTTTATTAGTTATTGTTTTTTTTTATTTATTAGTGTAATTTTATAATAAAACACTATAGTAAAGTGCTTTATTATAAAATTCTTATAAAAGTTTTTGTGTGAATATAATTTATCTTTTTACGTAAATAATTTCGAGTAATATATAGAAATAATTGCAATTTTCACGCTGCCAACATCCGCTTGGTATGATTTTTTTTGTTACGAAGAACGCGAGTAACCCGGGTTCGATCCCCGCCTGCACCTTTAATTAATTAATAAAAGGTGCCGGCGGGGATCGGTTAATTGCAATTTTAAGTGCTGTTTTACCACGTGCTCGGTGGTGAAAGAAAACATCTTGAGGAAACCTGCATGTCTGAGGAATAAGAAAAAAATTATTTCGAAGACATGTGAAGTTCGCCAACACGTATTGGGGCAGCGCGGTGAACATTTCCTTGCCCTAAAACCCTCTCAGAAATGAGGGCAGGCCTGTGCCCAGCAGTGGGACGTATTTAGGCTGTAACTTTACTTTTTGTTTAAACCACAGGATAGAAAATTTTGTATAAATTTTCAAATTTTGTATAGAAAACGAATTTGGCTTCGTTAAAGGTAAGTCTACTGAAGACGCAAATTTAATACTAACTGAAACAATTGCAAAGCATCTTGATATTAAGTTGAAAGTTATAGCTGTTTTTCTTGATTTGGCAAAGGCCTTTGACACTGTCTCTATTCCCCTACTTCTTTATAAGATGGAATTGATTGGCGTACGAAGGATTGCTTTAGATACATTTCGATCTTTTCTATCTAATCGCACGCAGTTAGTTAAAATCAGTGATTACACTAGTTTACCTACTACTGTCTCATTTGGTATACCACACGGTAGTGTACTAGCCCCAACTCTCTTTCTCGTTTACGTAAATACTTTATGCCCACTTACCTTGCCTAACTGAAACATCATTGCATATGCCGACGATGCGGCTTTAATTGTTTATGGTAAGGACTGGAATTAAGCCCAACACAATACAGAATATGCGCTTGCTAAGGTCATACGGTGGCTTAGTAGTAATCTATTGACACTAAATGTAATCAAAACTAAACTAAACGATTTTGCTGATTTTGAAACATTGCTATGCGTTTACTATGCCTTTGCTCA